>RCWM02000740.1:125000-438000 GCA_003667255.2 Euschistus heros | reverse complement strand
TTCGTTCTTTCTCATTATTATTCACTAACAATAATATTTAGACTTTATTGTTAATGTTTAATGATAATAATAATAATTTTGAAAAATGACATTTAGATATAGTTTTGCTCCACAAAGCTTAGAATTGTATTTCTTGAAATTGTATATTTTTGTCTAAATCTTATACCAAGGGGTTTATCAGAACTAATGAAAACGAAATATATAGGTACTTTGATTGAAATATATAGTTAACATGGATATTTGACAATAGAATAATTTCTATAAGTTGTTATTACAGACAGATTAAAGGAAATCGGAAGTCATACAAAACATATGTATATCACTATCCTCACTGATCTCAGTCTACCCTCAGCCAAAAAAATCATTCAGTCACCAAATAAATATTTTTTCCTCTTTGCTATGGCCGAAAGCCCCTCCACCTCCCCCCCCCACCAAAAAAAAAAAAAAAAAAAAAAAAAAAAAAAAAAAAAAAAAAAAAAAAAAAAAAAAAAAAAAAAAAAAAAAAAAAAAAAAAAAAAAAAAAAAAAAAAAAAAAAAAAAAAAAAAAAAAAAAAAAAAAAAAAAAAAAAAAAAAAAAAACCCACAAGAAATAGGAAAGTAGAAGAAAACTCTTCAAAGGTACAAACACTAAACTAAACACTATGAATAATTATTACCACCATTAACTAAAGACCCTTATTTTTATTTAATATTTTCCTTCTAAACATTATTATTTTATTATAAAAATTAGCATAATTGTATTGTAAAGCTTGTAATTTAATTCCGCCACTCCTTACTATAATTATTACTAGTATTGTTGATTTGGTTGTGTTGGTTTTTTTGGGTTTTTTTTTTTTTTTTTTTCAGGTTTTCCTAATGTTTTTTCTCTATTCTAATATGTTCGAAGATTATTCCTTTTACTACAATTGGTGCCGTGTGTGATGGATCTTTATCAGCTATGTTATCCACCATTTTTTCTGTATATTCTTTCAATAAACACTTAAAAAAATAAATAAAAAATTTATAATAAGAAATTAAAAAAATTAATTTTTTTTTTTTAATAAGAATTTATAGATATTTACAAGTGTACAACATTTATACATCAAGTAAATGTGCTGTTACCTATTACAATAACGTGACAAAACTTGTAAAGAACTACTCATCAGTAGCACTTTAATAAAAATTCTACACTAGAAGGTCTCTTCTTCTTTTCAGACGCCTCGGAGGATTATCAGGGATGGTGTGGGAAGCAAATTGAGAAATTAGGGGATTTGAGTGGTTATGGAGCTTGCTATGAAAGGATTGATATCTTGTTTGGGCTAAATCTGCAACATATGGAACATTAAGATCTTTATGGATAAGTTTATTGGTGACAAAGTAAGGTGCATTGAGGATTTTCGAAGGATTGTAAGGATTGGATACGAGATGAATTGGCTGGTTTAGTCGAGCCCCAAAGCTCAACTCCGTACGTCCAGATAGGTCTAATCACAGTCATGTATATTAGTCTTTTGTAATTAATTGGGAGCTTTGAACGTTTGTCTAGTAAATGTTGAAGTAGTCTGTAACGACGGGCAGCTTCTTGTCGTTTTAGTCTTAACATTTTTTAATTTTTTTTTTTTCATACAATGAATAATCAATACAATTAGGATTGATGAATTATTTGCCATTTATGTAGGTATTTTTATTCGAAAACTAGTTTTGAATGTTAAACATTCATAATCAGTTCAAAAGCATACAAAAAATCAAAACATCAGCAATTTGAGAAATATGAGGATTATAATAAATTCAAACCAGATACACTATAGCTAGGAATAACAGGCATGGTAAACAAAAAACAAAAAACTAATAATATATACCTAACACCCCTAGAGTACAAACCTACCTCTAAGAAATAAATTTCGATTGCATATTATGGCCTGATATCTACTTAAGTTAGAAAGGAATAAAAAAAAATAAGGATTAAATCCCACATTTAAAATAGATAAACCATTATCATAATATAATGGATAGTAATATCAACATTTTTTTTTAAATTATAATAAATGATTTTATTATCACTAAACTATAATTGGTGACATCATTCGGTGGAGACCAAACCCACAACGGACCAATTTATGCAGTTAGAAGTCAATCCTATAGGCGCCTTTCCTTCAAGTAACAGGGTGGGGTGGGTATTCCTCAACTTGAGGAAGAATAAAAAAAAAATTGAAAAATGCTTATAAGGTCTATTAATTTATTGAAATTACAACTGTATATAATGGGCCGTAATCATAAAAAAGAGCAAAAGCAAAGCCTTTTACTTGAAGTACATATAACGTTATGCTTGCAAGTAAAAGGTTGAAGTATAAGCATTTCCTTTTTTCCACATTCATAATGATCACCTTGTACTTTTTCCTTTTCATTACCTGTATAATTTTAAATTAAATTCACAAATAATGAATGATAATTCGAAATACCCAAAGTTGAGAAAAAATATGGGGTTTCAAACATGACTTTTTTTATTCAACCAATATTGCTCATTATTATTATTACTCATTAATATTCACAACTAATAGCTGATTAATTATATATCTGTTCACAAAGGAGGATAGTATTCTAAAAGTTAAACAATCAAACCAAAATTATTAACTATATATGTTTATATATATATACATATTTATTATTGACTTGTTGGAGCGACTTACGAGGCTTAAAACCTACCATTAGTGTTAAGGTTGTTCACGAAGACGAACGAATAGTAGTTATTTTTTAAATTTAGAAAATAAAAACCAACAATTTATCTAGTTATGACCTTTCCAGAAATAATAGTGCTAATAAATCAAAGTCTACGAATAGTGTCTGTTTTCAGAAAGAAAACAAAAAAAAAATTAGCTAAAGCAATCTCGATTAAAAAACCTGTTCTTGGTTCAGATCTATCAAAACCTGTTTTTGCTAGAAACTTGTTATAACAATTATTGTTGGCAATCTTTCTCTTATTGGCAAATAAATCATTTCTAGCCAATTCTATTCTTCTGTTTCTTATTTTCCTTAAGTTCATTCACCGCACGTACGAATTATACCGAACTCCAGGTATCTAAAAATGCCATAAGTACTGGTTCCTCTAGTTAGTCAAAATATTAAGGAAATATGAAATTCAAGAGGAAACAAAGATAAGGCCGCAAACGATTGTTTTTTTATTTCCCAAAACTAGTCAATAACTACCTACCTAAGATTTACTAGTCAATTATTCTACCTAAAGTTCTTTACGAATGCGAAACAAAAGCGCTTAAGATAAGGCATAAGTTTACTAACTTTCGAAACATGAAGTTAGCTACAGTACAAGTATATAACAACATGTGTTAGAATAATAAAAATAAATATAATTACAGAATATAGAGGAGTATGAAACTACTTACAATGTTACTGATGGATATGGCATCGACTCACTAAATTCTAAAAAAAACAGTTACAAAGGTTATGGGGGATTCCTTAGGAAAAATTAGGTTAAAAGGACTGGACGGTATTCCCAAGATGCAGGCACATACATATTTCGGTGTAATATACTAATAAATGGATAAATGATTTATATGATGTATATTAATTTAAATGTATATTATTGGTCTGAATGTATTAAATTGGAATTGCAGGTGATGAGATTTAGAACGTCTAGTTTTTTGTTTATTTGTCCACAGAATCTTTTTCTTTAAAGAAGGATGCAATTTCCTGTTCACGATGTCGATACCATGCAAATACAACCCCTGGAGCCAAAACGTTTTTTGATTTTAACCTTGACCCAAGGACTTCTACTGCATCTTTTGTGAGATTCTATTCAGTTCTCCTTGGGTGAAATGCTTTGGGGACCTATCCTCTTCTGCCTCAAATGTTTCATCATCAGCTTCATCAGGCTCAGTTTCACTGCTTTTAGAACTAAATTTTGCTGACACATCGACGAGAACATTAGGAGGAGATGGAACAGGCACGGTAACTAGAACAAGACGGTAGGGCTCACGCGCATCTGGGTGTGAGGCCGTGACGTCATCTGCACCAAGCCGGCCGCCTCGATTTTATCAAGCTTATGGTTGGCAATTCGTGTTACAGTACTTAGACTAATATTATTCTCAATAACACTGACTTACATGCCAATTAATTTGTTTTTATTTTTTTTATTTTATTAAGTTTGGTTGGCTAAGTTAATTTACTACTGAAGAACTACTTATAATAATTGATTTTAATATCTTTAAACGGTATTACAAGTACAATCGAACTTAATTTGTCTTCATAGTGAAACCTCCCAACAAAACAGTATTTTAAAAAGGTTCAGGGGTTAAATAATAAGAAAATGTGAATCGGTAATTAACTCTTTATTTTTTTTTCATGTTCTTTGATTTTTTTCTTGCAGTGTCAGAAGTTTCATCTTTCTTCATTGGTCTTTTCAGTTCTTTCTTCTTGTTTAGTTCTTTCATTCTTATAAAGGATCAAGTTCTGACATATGTTGCAATAGCAAAATCGTCCACTTCACTTAACTTTCCTTTTATTATACCGATCAGCTTCTTCATCACTTGAGGACTGTTATTAAAGCCATCACCGTGAAATCCTTGAAAGTTTTTTTCAAATTCTAAAACAATGCTTCACCATTTTGATGACGGATTTATTAGGGCACCTCTTGACAAAACCAAAACCCAGTCAGAACTGTTTGAGTTTCCAGTTTTTTCACTATATTGAAAATCAATCTTAAGGCCTTTTTTATTAACACGGTATGCTGCATGACCGGCTAACATTTTTAGTAAATCTCTATTCTCTTTGGGGTAAACTAGTTTGTTATTAGTGATTTCAGTCAACTGACCAACCAGTGGAAATAAATTCTTCATTATGGACATCGTTCATTTCCAGCTTATTTATTTAGCTTTATGAATTGAAACCATAAAGCCTATTCAAAAAGGCAATAGTTCTTTTTTACCTATTTCTCTGGCGGAAGAATAAAGATCATACAACTTATTTAAAGTAACATCCTGGTCCTGTAAACTAGTACCGTACACACTTTTTAATTTATTAGTAGGATGGTGAGCAAGTCTCGAGTTTAGTACATCAAACCCGTCGTTAATAGTGTTAATAAAATCAACTTCATGGTCATTACCTGGGAAATTATATGATATGCTTTAGCCACAGTTCTGGACAATAGATCAGCTGCTTTTCTTACATTTTGCCTTTCGCTTCCCGATACTAATAAATGATGTTCGGTTATTTTATATGCATACTTTAAACTTTACTCTCATTCTTTCTGTTTGTTTACTAAATCAAACAAAATATCCTTAGATATTTTACTATAGCTTAATATGCTACTCAAACGTAATACTAAATCCTTCGTCTAAAAAATGGTTTATATCATAATAATAATAATAATAATCCCGATTTCAAATGTTTCATAATTGCTTTTCAAGAAATGTTCCGAACAAATTCGGGCAGTTTTAGTGTTGAACTCATCTTTTCGCTTGTAAAAATGCTGCCATTGTTTATGATCTTTGCTTTTGAAAAAAAGCTTTGTATTATCTGAATGTTTTGTACAACTCGGCATTTTAAAGCGAGATGAATAGTCAGTATCGATAAAATCCGAACACTACAAACCCAACTGTCGCGTCGTAGTGGCAGATACAGAACGGACTTCAAATAGCTAACTATACTAGAGCGCTGTGTCTCGTATAGGGAAGGTCGGTCCACGTGACGTCATCTGACCGGCAATCCACTGCGCATCCACCGTTTTGTTCTAGTTACCGTGGGAACAGGTATTCTGTCATCATGCGGAACAGGACTGATAGCAGATGACAAGTTCGGATATACAATGGATTTTTTATTCTTAGCTGAATAGGCACATACTCTTGTCATGCAAAAATAACAACCATCATAATGATTGGCAGGTATATTTTTATATCATAGTAATAGCAAAAGGCAAAGATTCTTTTTACCTGATTTCCAAAGCCGCGATGCCTCCACATATGTACGACAAACTTTATGGGGAGCTCATGCTTTATCTAAGACACCAAGTTTCACTCCAAAATAAGCAAAGTATATCTTTTCCACAAACTTTGTAATATTTTGTCTGTACCTCCCACATATATAACAAAACACGTCTGTCTGGACTGTTGACACATGTACATGTACCCATGTCTGCCGTGATGTACTCATCTCAAATTTGACTAAATTATGAGAGTAACGAGGAAAAATGGCAACTAAACTTATGCCTTGTCAGGGGGGAAGAACAACCCCTTATATTTTTACTTACAGTGAAACTAATAACGTAAAAACCACACCAATTTGAAGCATTCCCTGTGGCTTTGCAATGCATTTAACTTTATTGGAAATGAATATAGACATAATGTTCAAGCGTCATGTAGTTTTTAAAACTAAATGTGATCACAAAGATGTATACCTGACAAAGATCGATTTAAAACTTATGGTGAGATCTATTATCAACCGAAGATATTGAAAGAAACAAATGAAATAGCCTAATTAAGTATACAGTTCTCAGTAAACAAAAATGTAGGTTTAAAAAAAAAAATATAAGTTCATTTTTTGCAGTTTCTGAGAAATAAATACAGCTACCCTTATAGACATTCATAAAAGAAATCATTTTGTTTTTCATTTAATTTAATTTTTAAATAAAAATAATTTTAACAATGTAAATAAGTAATTAGATGATCAATTTAATTAAAACTACATTCCAAAAAAAAGAGAGGTTATATATAACTATTTCATATAAATATACAGCATTATATAACTGTTTCATGAGGCCCAACTTTATATGTAGAGGTGGTAAGAGAATGTTTCTAGGATCGAAGGGGAAGGTTGTTGCGGAGAATGTTCTTCTCGCCAGGTTTTAAAGACTCACTCACAGGCCAGTTCTTTCTGCACCAATGTTGATACCTTGCTCTACTGTCCCATTCACACAAAAAACATGGAAATATGGTAAAACCGCCTTGCTGACCAAGAAGCATGCATGTTACTTTCAAGTCACCTCTTATCATCCAACCATGAGCCGAATAGCCAATTTTATTCAACACTATTTCTAGGTTTTCATAGCTCCCTTTCATATGTACAGAATGGCCAACAGGTATAGATGCATGAGTGTTACTATTGTGCAATAAAGCAGTTTTTAAACTAGTTTTGGAAGAATCAATAAACAGCCTCGTCTTCTTTTTTTGTGTTCAACACCAAACTCTTTGATCAGACCTTGAATGTCTGAGCAGTACACTAAATCACCTTCTTGTTCAAAAAATTTCGAAAACTGCTGCTCTCTCTTCCTATACAAATATATGCTAGTTCCAACTGCCAACAAGTTCTTTTCTTTTAGTCTAGAACCAAGCAATGCAGTCTTTTCTTTTGTTAACCCAAGATCCCTAACTAAGTCGTTAAGCTGCCAACTCTTCTACATCCAGCACAAATTATTTTACAATTTTATTTGTAGTATATAAAAGCTGTTAAATTCTGTAATAAATCAAAAAAATTAATATATTGATGTGCAAATGTGAAAAAATTGTAGGTGATACGGCTTAATAAGTGTCATATTTGTATTTTAAGTTAAAAAAATTTTTTCATCGTTGGCCTGTGTAATTGACGTTCGGATAATTGACGCTCCACTGTATTTTCAAATATTAATCAAGTAATTTTATTTTAGTTAGGAACTCAAACCGCTTTTCCAAAAAAGTAGAAATATAGACCTAAGAGGCGAAGCAAAGCAAATATACCCTTGGATAGAAGTTGAAGCCTGACTGTTGCTAATCCTTTAAAGCACGGAACCTCAACGCCCCTGCCTTACTTTCATTAAACCTCTTGAAAAATTTCTCTTAGCCTTGCTAAATCAGAGAGAGTGCTGTGTAATTGTGTCGTCCGCTGCCCCTTTCACGAAGTCGTTACTATCTGCTGACCGGTTCAGCTTTCAAGTTCAATGTCGCAACATGGAGTCGAGGAAAAAATGTATACATCATCTCGTATACGGGGGCTGGACAATCATGATGGTACGACATCTGCTGGATTACGAGATAAATCTCTTACGTAATCGCTCTTTTGTTTGGGTTCAACAGCTGGTTCCTGTGGGTACTTACTACCCAAAACCTTTCTTTGGGTTGGGAAAAAAAAACTAGTGATGTGTCAGTACCAACATTTTTCGATTCTCAGTTTAAAAATCAATTCTAGTAACTAGCAACCCTCATCGTGGTTCATAAGTAAGGAACTTCGATATTTTTAACTAAAAATTGAAATATCGTATTGAACAATGCCATTGAACATTATTTCTTCAATGATATTTTCACCGATAGCAGTAATTTTTAACCTGGTTAAAATTGAACTGATTAGGTGTTAGATACGTAAACATCCAATTTTTAATTTTAATATATGAGTTGGTAATCCAAACGGACAGAGAGTATTAATAAACTCTAGCGGATAATGGAATACATTATCAGTGCTTACAACTAAAGGCCGATGGATCATATTTTTACAGACAAAATAAAAAAGAAAAGGATAAATTTAATATGGCAATAATTTTTATTCGGCAGAAAGAATTCCATCGATTTCATCTGGTTGGATTTTAATTTCAAAACTTAAAAGCTAATGACAGCATGACAAACCTCGTTTCTGTCACTTACCACTGCACATTTAAATTATTAAATGTTGTTGAAATTTGGTTCAAATAGGTTCATTAGTTTTACTAAACCTCTGTTGCCGAATGGCGCTAGCCACGTATCATTCGATTTTTAAACTTAAACAAACTGGAATCCAAACGTCACACCACACATGTATAGTTGTTTTTAATTTTTTTTTTTTTTTTAATAGCAATTTAATGGAATTAAATAAATTTTCTAGTCAATTTCTAGCTCTATATACCTAACATCGTATAATTTGTAACCTCTCTTGAATGATTCTCTCCACTCCAAGGTCAATTTTCAAACTTCACTGCGCACCACATATTTATCACTTTTTTAACAGCAATTTAATAAAAAATAAATAAATTTTATTATTGCCAAACCTTCCTTGAATTATGAAGATGATGTAGTTAGGATTCGGTAGAGATTGGTTCTGTAGTTATCGCAGTTAGTGATCACAAACGAAAAATGGCTTGTCTTTTATATAATAGTATAGACATACGCTGGAGGCAATTAAAAAAGTGAACAATGAAAGAATTCATTTTACAAATTCTTATTATATGAATTTTCATGGATGGATCGATCCCAAAAGTCGATTCTTGATTCCACCAATTCTTGAGAAGGGTAACGTTATCGTGAATTGATAACCCAAAATCGATTCCTAGGAACTGATCGATATTGCTGACGTTGATTCTGTAATTATTATAAACTGATTTTTAGTCTAACAAGGGGAGGACACACTCAGTCTCTCACGGATCTTGTTGGCAATTTTTTTGGAGGTTCCTAGTCAAAAAATATTGGACCTGTATTCGGCCGTTCCGACCAATGGGCCCTAGAAGCCGAGAAAAAAAATAAAATAGCATTAAAATAATTTATTTTTTATCTCGAGTTTAAAAAATGATATCGACATGATTCTTGCACAAACATTTTTAGTTTTGATTACGAATTTAAGGAAAAATACAGTCGCTCCATAGATTTTGGTTTAGGTTAATTAAATTCTAAAAAATGATTAGTTTTTCAAGCTAACTACCTCTTAAGATTTTTTTTACACAAAAATTGACATCAGATTCTAATTCAGCACCCTCAAAAACATTAAAAACGCTTATTCAACAAAATAAAAAAATATCATTTTTTTCACCCTCTTCCAGGAAAATGATATTTTTAAACCGATTATTGGTTGTATACCTTTAAATCGTCATTACTTTGTCACGAAGTTCACTGGTTGGTATCGTTGGAAAGAGGAGAGTCTCAGCTTTCTTTTGATGTATATAAATGTAAAATTCGATGAACAATAGTCTATTAAAAAAATTGGAAAATCCGAAAAACATTTTGTTTTTCAACTTGAGTTTGAAACCAGATAGGATGATGAAACCAAACACATTTCAAGCGTATTACCACCCTATATTTTGAGTAAAAAAATAAAGTTGATACGTGAAACCATCTAAGCGTAATTCATGTTTTTATCAATTTAAATAAAAGTTGTCTACCATTTTGGTCAGGCAAATTTTGAAGCTTACAAATTTTTATTTTTCTATTTGGATTAAATTTCTTAAAATGTGATAGAAAATTTTGTTAGCCCAAGAATTGCTTTTCAGCACTCTCAAAACTCAGGAAACGTATGAATATATACAGATACCAATAAAGCTATCACATTTTACAGTGTAAAAGCTAAAATTTTTAAGTGAAGTACGATCAATATAATTGTTTGTTTGTTTGTTTGTTTGTTTCGTTTAACGTCACTTTATGCTGCTATGGCAGTCCTAAATTTTGCCTATCCAGGTATAATTAGGATAGGGATCTTTAACGAGTACCTGACATCGCACAGGCTCGGGACCCCCATTTTACGTCCCTTCCGAAGGACGGCATAGCTGAGGATTTTTTACTCCCTTTAAAAAATCCTAAGGTCATCTGCCGGGCTGCGAACCCGCAATCTTGGGTTTAGTAGGTTGCTATGCTAACCACTACACCACAGGTGACCCCATAATTGTTTATATTGAAATAAAAATACGAAAGTGTCCTCCCCTTGTAAGTGATTAAAAAAAAAAATACAAACAAAAGTTATTTTTTAAATGTTAATAACAGAAAAAGTTTTACCAGATTATTTGGCTGACTACCCAACTCCCCTTTTTATTTTATTACTTTTCAGTTCGTTTTATAAACCCATAGTTTCAAGAAGCCCTTTGCTTTCCTAAGTATCCTAGTATGTTTATAGGCACTATACTACATGTATGAATATGAAAGTACAAAGTTTAGCACGATTAGTTATTTAAACATGACGTAATAAGATTACAAAACATATATAAACAAGAGTAAGGAAAATAAAGAAAAAAGTAATTAAAAAAAAAAAAAAAAAAAATCATCTAGCCAACAAGAAACAACCGCCGTTGCCAACATTAGTCAGTTTGTCAAAATCGATCTTTCGTATAAATGTGAGTAGATCAGTCTTAAATATAAAAAACAAATTTTGTTCAGTCTCTGGCCATGTTCCATATTTGAAAATGATACTGTTTATCAGATCAAATCTTTGTCTTTCAAGTGATTTACATTCGTAAAGTACATGTCTGAAATTTCGAGTCTGTCCGTCTTCATTACATATGTCAGATCGTATTATGTTAAATCGTTTTAGATATTGTTTAGAGTTACCTTGTTCTGTTATTAGACAGCTCTTAAAAGGTCGCTAAAGACAATGGTGATAAAAGCATCCAAACTAAGTGGAATAAAGACAAAACGTAGGCCGCCAACACTCGAAAATCGATAGTAGAAGAAACAAAGTTGTGCAGACTCTCACAGGCTTCTGCCAATTTAACCATGGCTGTCTTCTCCAAGGTCTAGAACTGCCCACTCTTAGTGAGGCCAACGGTCAGTAAGGTTATATAACAGAGAGTTGAATTTAATGATCGAATTTAAAAAAGAAATGTTATAGATACCAAAGAATCTTTTTGACCATTTTTAGTATAATGATTTATATATCAAAAAATCGATTCTCAATTCAAGATGCTAATACCTTGGTTTGCTAAATGTCTGAAATCAATTTCTATAACAGAAATAATTTTTAAAAAATCTGGAAATTCTAAATTAAATATAACAAACAAGTGTTCATTGTCTAAACATTAAATAAATTCAGGGAATTTTATAATAGTTTTTATTAAAGAAAGTACAAATTCCTAAAGTTCTGGGAATCACTTATTGATCAAAGGATCAAAATTGCTACTTAAACCTTTCACTAATAGTCCAGTAAAAAAAAAAAAAAAACTCTAGCAGGCACTTTTCAAGAAAAAATTGCTGAACTTTTATTCTCTACGGATCATTATGTTATTTTGGGAGCTGAATTCGAATCTGAAGTTCGCTACCACGAAAACCGTCACCTTCATGTCCAAAATCGCAAAATACAGCCAAAATACCGGTTATTTTCGAAGAAAGTTTGTAATAATAATTTTAGCTGAAATTAGTACATACGAAATGAAAAACACTACTCTGTAATGAAAAACACTACCATTTTTCGTGAAATTATCGTCTTGGGATAAATTATAGACATTGGCCAACTTGCGGTCAGTCCCACTTCTCGCCGTAAATATGTTTGTCGTACTCTTTTGTCTTTAACTCCGAAACTATTTGTCCGATTAAAAATTACTTTTTTTTATCTTGAAGCTGATTAAATTTACTATTAGATTATAACATACGACGTTTTAATAATGTCCCTTGAAATAAACATGCCTGCATGCTAAAAAAAACGTGGTTTCCTCAAAAAAGTCTTTGTTTTATCATAAATCTGCAATGGATTGGAATAGAAAAGTAAGATCTGCAGCATTTTGCTACTTTTTTTTTATTCACTAAGAGATATTCACCCTGTATATACAGAGATGAAGGGTCATATAAAACTTTAAAATATAAAAAATAATATACGCAGAATATAAATGCGTTATGTAACATAGTTACGTAATCTAATATATGTAAAAAAAAAAATACAAAAAAAAGCTAGAAAATAAAAAAAAAATATTCTATTTTTTATTAGATACAATCTTCTGGCGGTCCCTCTAAAACTATTTCAGAAGACGCAATTAATCTTATGGACATTCGCATCCATTCCAAGAAACGTTTATATTTTTTGTTTCACCCTAACGTTTTTTTTTTTTTATTAGGATCAGTTAGGATTTTTCAGGAATTCGAAATTTTCTAGCGATATAAACTCCCCGTCAAAAGTGTCGCAAAACTTTGAAATATTTGAATTTTATAAAAAAGTATTTTTTTTTTCATAATAAAGAAAGGTTCTGAATTCTATAATAAACTTTCTTAAACTAGACATGAACAATTTCTATTCAAATAAATTACAATATTTCTTAAAATAAATAAAAAATGTTGGAAAACTTAATTTTTAAAATTTTCATTTTTTATAATTTTATCTTCTAAATTGTTTATTTATATTTAATAAGACACATTGCCCCCAGCTGGCTTGAATGACTGCTTCCACTAGTGTTGGCATACTTGTAAATAACCAAACGAATGATAAACATGGACTGAAGGAAATTTGAAAAAAAAATGATCTATAATTCCATCTTTTATTATTAACAGGGAAAAACATTGATGTGTCTAATCCTTAATGTTTCACGTTTAATAAATAATATTAATATGAATATAAACCAAGTATGGATTAAGGTAAAAACTAGAAAAATCTCTAGAATTATGGGTGCTACTTTTGGCGGGGAGTATATTTGACTTCTTTTCAGAACATTTTCGGTTGTCACAAATGTGCTCAAGACAATGTTATTTTTGTTTACTCTGTTTGCCAATTTTAGTTTATTATAAATTTATTTATAATTTATAATAAAAAATAAATAAATATAAATATATATATATATATATATATATATATATATATATATATATATATATATATATATATATATACATATATATCGTTGAATTACATTCTATTCTTCGACATGAAAGTAGGTTCATGAAGTACAGTCAGGGTCCCTACCAGTTATATAAGAATCAAGGGTGTTATGAAACCAGAATGGAATACATTTTTTTTGTTCCTTTTAAAAAAAAAAAAAAAAAAAAAAAAAAAAAAAAAAAATTGCTCTAAATATCAAAGTTAAGATTAATTATCAGTTAAGAAATAACATATTATTACAAATAAAACCAGAACCTTAGTAATCATGAAAATTATTTACTTAGAAGAAAAAAAAATGATAGACTAAACAAATCAAAAGTAAAAAAAAAAAAAAAAAAAATCATAGCAAGTAGCTATCAATATCTTTATAATAATAAAAAAATAAAATTGGAACAGTTCTCTATTTCAAATATCGTTACATTCAAGATCTAAAAAAAAAAAAAACTAATAAAAAAAACGTTTTACTTTTGAATTTCTCAACATAATCGACACATAAGTTGCTTTATTTTTTTTTTTTTTAAATGAACAAATACCACAGACATGTCCAGTGCAGTACGTTGTTATTGAATCGAAGAATGATTTTTGCTCGTAACGTGTGAGTCCAATACTCACATGTTAAGAGCAAAAATGTAAGACTAAAACTAAATCATTCGATTTTATCAAGAAATTCAATAAAACTTCGACATAAACGGAACACTTATACTTAAGTAAACACATCCGGACCTACGAATAAAAGACCCAACATTAGTAAACATAGATTTATTTATTTGAAAATTTTAAGGTAGTAACTAAGCTCCATGGTACTTCAGCAACTTTACATGCAGATCTCCACAGGCAAAAAAATAATGAACTCGTCAAAATTTGAATGACTATATAGCCAATAGGATCCTGGCTGTCCTATAGAAATAAATAAGTCAAAATTGAGCCCAGAAGAAAACGTGCAAGACTGGTCAAAACGTCGGCACCCTATTAATATGTATTTTAACTTAGACGTGTTTTTTTCATACTCCCGACTGCACCACAAAACTCTTCATAAAAATTAAATTTAATTTCTTCTCTGTTTGATTGCTAAGTTAGTGGAATATTTTCTTGAAGCTTAATTAGAGACCTTAATATTCTACAAAAAATTATAAGAACATTTCCAGATAATAACATTCGATGGCATCAATCATTAAAGGTAATACTAGTAATGTGTTTTAAATATATATATGAGAAAAAGAAACAAAAGAGGGCGAAGTTGTGTGTTATATAAGACACATCTGTTGAAAATTTAATCAAAACTTAAAAAAAAAAAAAAATATGCTGGCTCCAATCCAAGAAACAGCCCCCGCAGATAAGAATTTAAAAATATAGGCCTAAAAAATTCCAGTATCCTCAGTAATCGAACAGGTATCAGAGAAAATAAATAAAAAAGTAATATAAAAAACAAAAATTTGGAAGAAATAGCGAAGGAATCATTTCCAGTACAATAAAAATAACAGAACCCTCCATAAAATATATATCTTGCGGTCAAATCCCTATAGAAGATGAAACAAAAGCGGGAATTATATTTGAGAGGAGACTTACAGCACCGAATATATTTTTATTCTTTTTTTTTTTTCATTTATTGATATTTACAACTGTACAGAATAATATACAACAAGTAAATGTGTTGACAGTGAATACAATGGCATGTAAATAACTTGTGAAGAACTACTCACTAGCAGCACTTCAATAAAATCTACACTAAAAGGTCTCTAGGCCATCTTCTTTTCAGACGCCTCGGAGGATTATCAGGGATGGAGGAGGAAGCAAGTTGGGAGACTAGTGGATTGGAGTGGTTATGGAGCTTACTATGGAAGGATAGGTATCTGGTTTGGGCTAACTCAGCAACATATGGAACATTAAGGTCTTTATGGATAAGCTTATTGGTGACAAAGTAAGAGGCATTTAGGATTTTTCGAAGGATTTTGGATTGTAAGGATTGGATACGAGATGAATTGGATGGTTTAGTAGAGCCCCAAAGCTCAACTCTGTACGTCCAAATAGGTCTAATAACAGTCATGTAAATAAGTCTTTTGTAATGAATTGGGAGGTTTGATCGTTTGTCTAGTAAATGTTGAAGTAGTCCGTAACGAGGAGCAGTTTCGCTTGTCGCTTTAGTCTTGAAATTTATTAAGAATGAAAATCGATAAATCAACTATTGTCAATAAAAACAATAGATAGCAGAAAATCAGGGCAGCCACAATTACAAGAAAATTATTCACTTGAGATAGCCTCGGATAACCAAATACTCTGTTAATGGAGTCCCCAAAAAAGTAAGGAAGATAAATAAGAGCAAATGACGTAGGGCAATTGAGATAATACATAAATCTATTTAATAATTTTTTATTTTATTAAAAAAAAACAACAACATTTATTTAAAGAAAGTATTACAATCTGCCTCAATGTGAGCAATAAGTAATATGGATGGCTTAGTGGATCCATTCACACAATATGTAAAATAATAAATAAAAACAAAGAAGAGATTAAAAAAAAAGAAAAAAAAAGTGAATAATAAATAAAAATAAGTAAAGAATCTCATAATATGTAATACAATAAAAATAAAATTAACAAAGTACCTCAGACTATACAATACATAAAGTGAAAAAAATAATAGCAATAATAAAAATGAAGTGAGTGAGAGCGCTATAGTACGGTCACTCAGTGCATGAGAGAGAAGCTGGCCATTACCAGAACTCCATGTCGAATTAATTAATAGATTACGAGGCCACTGCCTTTTTAACCTGCGAGGCGGATTATATGGGTGAGTGGAGCTGGATAGGGATTGTGCTAGTGGATTAGGATGATGCGAAAGTTTTTGATGAAATTTTGAAAATTTGACAGGTATGGATTCTAGGACAAAAGATATATTAAGATCGTTGTGTAAGGTTTTGTTGGAGACATAATATGGGGCGTTGGTTATGGTTCTCAGGAATTCGGATTGGAAGGATTGGATACGTTTGATGTTCGAGTGTTTTGCTGTTTCCCAAATTTCTTGTCCGTAGGTACAGATAGGCTTTAGAATTGTCTTGTAAATTAAAAGCTTCTTGTCTATTGAAAGTTTTGAAGTTTTGCATAGTATGGGGCATAGTTGGCTGAATCTTCTGTTAAGTTCTTGTCTTTTAAGTCTATTATATGGGCTCCAAGTGAGTCTTTTACCTAAGATGAAACCAAGGTACACACTGTGTCATATCTGGTTAATGGGATCTTATTGAATAGGACAGTTGGGCAGGAACTACGACGTAGAGTAAAAGTCATGTGGGTGCATTTGGATTTATTGACTTTTATTCTCCATCTGTTGCACCATAGTTCAATTTTGAGAGGTTATTTTGTAGATTAGAAGAGGCTAATTAGGATCATTATTATTTAATAATAAAATAATACTTATTATTATAACAACAGTGGCTCTTGTAAAGGTTTATTAACAAAAAATTATCTCAACCAACATTAGAACTGACTATAGAACAACCATTTCACTGCACATTTGACTTCCTCATACGAAGCTTCACATTTTACAGACTTTATTAAACATATGATGCTTTGCAACGAAAAGATAAAAATCAAATAGCAACGGCTTTTGTTTACATAATATATGCAACTAGCATCCACCGTCGCGGCTTTGCGCGCTATCATAAGTAAAAAACTTAGATAATTTTAACTCATAATTAATGTTTTATTTGTTTATCGATAAAAATCTTGTATTGGAGAATGCAATGGAAAATTATTTATTTAATCACAATTTCACGCATAGCAGTCATTTTTAGCCTGGTTGAAACCGGCAGAAAAAGTTGGCTGTCAAAGGACCAAGGACTGAGCACGTTTAAAGAAAACATCCTAGAAAAGATGAAGAACCATCAGCTTTAAAAGGATGTAAACAGAACTTTAAATTCTATCATCTAGAGAAATATGCAATTTTAATATAGCAAGCCTGGAAGATTACATGCGGTTTTAGACGAATTTTAAGAAAATCTGAGTTGTGAGTCGTCTAAGAGTCTCAAGCGGGGTTTACCTAACGGTGTTCATAAAAGACACAAGACTAATTATAAAATCTAGGGAAGCCTGCATTGCCTGCGGTAGTTTGGAGTCGGATCCCTTGAGCCATTTTCTTATTCAGTGCTTCAAATTTAAAGAACAGAGAAACAAATTCTTAGGTACATACATTTCTGAATCATTGTATATTCAAAAAGTAGATTGTATTCAAAAATTAAATAGGCTATATTATTTTGTAATATGTTGTGCCATTGACTGAGAAGCTAAATGTTTTTATTTTTTGGAATAGGGCTCTGACTATGGTCTTATTGTGGTTCTTTTCTAAATCTCTGGGTCACTAATTCTCTTAATCATTACTTAAAGGTTATAATGACTAAATATGACTTCGTGGGAAGCTGTAAATTGTATACCTTGTTATTGCATTGATCTTGTTATTAAGTTGATAATTATTTTATTTATTTTTTTTAATGTAAAAGTGTCTAAAATATTTCTTTATATTTGTAGTACTTATATAATTTATCTATACATATTATCTATACAAAGTCCTAGTGCTGCTAGACAAAAAAAAGAATTTTTTTCTTTCCTATGTTATTTGTACAAGAAATGTCTTATGCAAACAAAAAAAAATGTTGATTGATTGATTGAAATCGAAATGATTAGGTGTTTGAAGATTACGTAAAAACATAATTAGACATCAAATTTTTATTTTTCATGTATGAGTTGGTATTCCAGGTGGACAGAGACCATCAAGAAACTCTTGCGGATAATAGATTGCATTATCAGTACTCACAACTAAAGGACCATGAATCATATTTTTACTCAAAATATCAAAAAGCAAAGAATCAGCATTTTGATTTGGTAAAAATTTTTATTCAGCAGAAATAATTTAATAGATTTCATATGGTAGGATTTTAATTTCTGACCATAACAAGACAGTGTGGTAAACTTCGTTTCTGTAACATTGTATATTTAAATGTTTACTATTTCAAATTTTATAACCTCTAAACCTTGTAGAACTATAAAAATGATGTAGTTAAAATAGTTTTAGCAATCGTAAAATCTGCTGAATGGCACGAACCTTACATCGGTTGATCCACAAGTCGCAGCACATATGTGAATATTTTTTTATAACTTAATTCAATATAAATAAATTTTATTTTCAACTAGCATCCCCAGTCACGGCTTCGCCCGCTTTTATAAGTAACAAACTTAGATAGGTTTAACTAATAACAGAAGTTTTATTTTTTAACAATAAAAATCTTATAATGCAGTTGAGAATTATTTTCTCACAATATTTCTAGATATTTTGACTCAAAGCTGTTACCCGGTATTATTGCAATAATTTACTCAAAAGCATTATTGGATATTCAATCCTTAAATCTAATCTATGAGTTGGTAATTTAGATGGATAGAGACGTTTTAGGAAGAAATTAACAATTAATGATTTTTCGAAATACACAAAGTTGAGACTTTGTTTCACACGTGACTTTTTCTATTCAACCCAATACAGGGTGAGTACCTCTGAGTGTAAAAAAAAAAAAAAAAAAAAAAAAAAAAAAAAAATTGGGTGAAACTAGATCAAAAATGTATAAAAATACTGCAGACCTCAACTTTCTATTCCAATCCGTTGCAGATATAGGGTAAATCAAAGACTTTTTTGAGGAACCACGTTTTTTACAATAAAAGCTGAAATATCTCCATTTTGTTTAAATATTTTTCAAACATTGAACATTGCTATCGAATAGAGTTGAAAAATCATGGTTTACCCAACATATTGAATGATGAGAATTACTAAGATTTTTTACAAAATATCCTACTACAACTTTATCACGATATTTCTCTTGAAGTTCAGTAAAATATGATTTTCCAACACCATGGTGCTCCTCCACATTATTCGAAAGCCATACAAATATAAACCAACGATATACATGATAGGTACCAATACCTTCCCCAAAACAGACTCATCTGCTAATAAAATTCACCTTAAAAAGTGGTATTTCTCAACACAATCTGCATCCACAAACTAAAGAAAAAATTGAGGTCTATGTTCATTATCATTGGGTTTTAAACCTTACATTGAAAATCTAATAAAATAATTCCTAAATAATAATAATAAATAAATAAATGTAATAACATAAAATCCATTGATCTGGTGTCACATTATTTACGGTTTTCCTTTATTTTACATTAAACAATGAATTTTTTCTTTGCTTTTTATTCTAATGAAGAGTTTATTATGTTTAAAATGCAAATTTCCATTAAGGGATTATCATAATCTTTTATTTACACAAGTATCTGATTTGTATACCAAATGAGAACATGTTTTTTCGGTTTCTAAAGTAAATGTCTCCATGAAATCAAAACAGAATCATTACGTTTTGCTTATTATTCGAAAGCTGATTAAATTTGTAAGTTTTTGTGAGATTTGCAGTTTTGTGGATAGTTTTTTTTCGAAAAACGGTGAGCGTTTAAGTAATATAAGACATAATAACTTCCCAAAATAAAGTGAATATCAAGCTGTTCTTTAGATCCCAAGTTTGATATAAAATATAAATATTAAAATTTAAAGTTACATGTACTCTGCTCCTATAGAAAATTTAATGCTAAATCTGAAAATGTGGTCAAAAAATGAAAAAAGGTTTGAGCAAAACGGGGATATTACAGCTTTTATGGTAAAAAACGTGAGTTCCTCAAAAAAGTCTTCAATTTTTCGTATATATGCAACAGATTGGAATAGAAAGGTGAGAACTGCGGCATTTTTCTACATTTTTGATCTAGTTTCACCCATTTTTTTTTTTTTTTTTTTTTGCATGTTTATCCTAGTTTTTATATAGTTATTGTTATTGTTATTTATGTGAATAGTTTTATATTTATTTTATATATTATATTTTATATTGTTATCAATAAGGTTATATATTATCTTTTTAATATTTTAAATTATGTTTTAATTGTAATTTATATTCCGCACGGATCGATCATTTTAATATGTAGATTTTTATATTTTTAAAATAATGACTATTACGGGTTTTTTTTTTTTAATATTAAATATTGTAAGATGTCATATTTGCATTGATTAACTATGCTGTGTTTTTAGCAAACATTTAAAATGGGCAGCAGCACTTAATAAAGTGTTTCTCTCTCTTAGGCCTAATTCACACAGAACGGACGTGGCGGAGACATGGGGCGGACGTGGCGCTTTTGTCTCTTCGGACATAAAAACAACATTAATAAAATTTGAAGTTACATACATATATATCAACAATTTAATAGGGGTGAATCATCACTCATTTACAAGGAGGGGCACGCCACTTCCTCGCCCCTCGAAAAAAAAAAAAAAAATTAAATGTGATGATTCACCCCTATTAAATTGTTAATATATATGTATGTAACTCCACTATCAAATTGTATCAAAGTTGTTTTTATCTCCGATTCACCCTCTCCCTCCCAAAAAAAAAAAAAAAAAAAAAAAAAATTATTAATTGTTGGTATATATGTATGTAACTCCACTATCAAATTTTATCAAAGTTGTTTTTATGTCCGATTCACCCTCTCCCTCCCAAAAAAAAAAAAATAAAATGAGTGATGATTCACCCCTATTAATTGTTGGTATATATGTATGTAACTCCACTATCAAATTTTATCAAAGTTGTTTTTATGTCCGATTCACCCTCTCCCTCCAAAAAAAAAAAAAAAAAAAAAAAAAAAAAAAAAAAAAAAAAAAAAAAAAAAAAAAAAAGATGAGATGAGTGAAGATTCACCCCTATTAAATTGTTGGTGTATATGTATGTAACCCCAATATCAAATTTTATCAAAGTTGTTTTTATGTCCGATTCACCCTCTCCCTCCCCAAAAAATAAAAAATTAAAAATTAAATCAGTGATGTTTCACCCCTATTAATTGTTGGTATATATGTATGTAACACAACTATCAAATTTTATCAAAGTTGTTTTTATGTCCGATTCACCCTCTCCCTCCCAAAAAAAAAAAAAAAAAAAAAAAAAAAAAAAAAAAAAAAAAAAAAAAAAAAAAAAAAAAAAAAAAAAAAAAAAAAAAAAAAAAAAAAAAAAAAAAAAAAAAAAAAAAAAAAAAAAAAAATTAAATGAGTGATGATTCACCCCGATTAAATTGTTGATATATATGTATGTAACTTCAAATTTTATTAATGTTGTTTTTATGTCCGAAGAGACAAAAGCGCCACGTCCGCGCCACGTCTCCGCCACGTCCGTTCTGTGTGAATTGGGCCTTACAGTAAGATGTACTTACCCGTTATAGCTCCTAAATGGTAGGTCCCAGCGACAAATATTATGTAACAAAATATTTTCTGGATTAAATTTTTGATGAAGAAACTGTCGTCAGCATATTTTCGATCCAAGCAACAACAGATCTAGACCGGGTCAAAATGTTTCATTTTTTAGGGTAAAGAAAAAACGTTAAAAAAAAAAACTATTGACTCTCAGGAAAAAGAAATATATAAAAAGCTTAAAAAGCAGCCTTAATCCAAGTTTCCAGTTCGATGAATGCATAATATTAATATTTTAATAACATAGTAATGGTACGGTGACTTTATTTCAAGGTTTATATTTAATTCTTAAGCTCTATTTATTCGATAAGTTCCGGTTTAACATATGCTGGTTCGTGTTCAACAAATAAGAAAATAATAATAATGATTCTTTGAATTAAAAATTACATTAAAAATACATTAAGCTCCATAAAAGTACCGTAGCGTTAAAAATTACAGACTCATACTTTGTAACCGGTTTTGTTGATTACTGGTTGGGGTAGGCTGAGAACCTTGGCAGCTGCACTGTGAAAAGGGGCTGTTACGCAACCAACCCCGGCTGCCATTTTTATTTTTTTTATTATTTTTTTTTTTTTTTTTTCATCTTCCTTTTGGCGTAAACAGACACATAATAAAACACGGATATAAGAAAACAACAGCTTAAAATGAATGAACTTTCAGAAAAATGTATCTGGCTCGCAAATTTAAGCCTAACTCATTTTATGTTGCATTTACTTACTTAACTATGTCAATTTACTAATATTTGATGAATTTATGCCAGTTACTTTTACCAAAATTATAATATATATTTTTATATAAATTTATTGAAATTTACAACTGTACAGAATATATACATCAAGTAAATGTATTGACAACGATTATAACATGCTAAAACTTGAAAAGAACTACTCATCAGTAGCACTTTATTAAAACTTCTACACTAGAAAGTCTCTAGGCCGTCTTCTTTTCAGACGCTTCGAAGGATTATCAGGAATGGAGTGGAAAGCAAGTTGAGAAACTAACGGATTTGAGTGATTATGGAGCTTCCTATGAAAGGAAAGGTATCTGGTGTGGGTTAAATCAGCAACATATGGAATATTAAGATCTTTACGGATAAGTTTATTGGTAACAAAATAAGGAGCATTGAGGATTTTTCGAAGGATTTTGGATTGTAAGGACTGAATACGAGATAAATTGGAGGGTTTAGTGGAGCCCCAAAGCTCAACTCCGAACGTCCAAATAGGTCTAATCACAGTCATATATATGAGTCTTCTGTAATTAATTGGGAGCTTTTAACGTTTGTCTAGTAAATGTTGAATTAGTATGAAACGACGGGCAGTTTCTTGTCGTTTTTTAGTCTTGTATGTGGATTCCAAGTTAGTCGTTTGTCCAAGTGGAGTCATAGGTAGCGGATCTGTTTAACAGGGACTAGTGGAACATCATTAAAGGATACTGTAGGACAGAAAGTCGTAGGTTTACGTCATATGGTAAAAGTTATTTGGTGGGATTTGTTTTGATTCTCCATTTTTGACACCATTCTTGAATGTTAGTAATATGAGATTGTAGTGATTGGGATGCAATGAAAGGATTATTATTTACTGATAACACACATGTGTCATCGGCATAAGTAGTGAGTACAGTGAAAAATTATATTTAAATTCGGTTTTATAAGGACAACTCACAGTGGAGAAAACAGCCAGCCTAGGAGTGCAAAAGTGGTATTAAATTTTGTTTCTAAACTATAAATTTTGAAATCTCATGTCTTCTAAACATGAGTTTGTTTGTAAATGAAAGAGCTTAACCTCTCCTTAGAAAAGTAGCGACTTAAATATCGAAATAAATCGGAAGAAAGTAACAATCGATTTAAAGTTATTCTGGGTGGTTCGATGAAGTTACCAAATTCTTTAACATCTATTTACATTTGAGAAGAGGAAAAAAGAAATTATCAACACACTGAAAAATACAGTTCAATTTTAAACTATAAAATTGTATAATTACACTCGCATTACATCGGGTCCAATCTGCGAGTGTAAAGCGGTTTGTTGTTGAATTTGGCGGGTCATTGGTCAGATTATCACCCTTCGCTTTAGTTTTATTCTTAAAGATTAATATCTTTTGAATCCAGCTAAATACAGTAATGTTAGTTTGGTTTTAAATCAAAACTAAGTGCAGACAAAATTTTATAGTTATGCATATCCATTCAAATGTCTTCCGTTTTTGTGACTAATGAGTAAATCAAACGCAATTCAGGATCTAATGTTTAGAGGTGGCATTGCATTCACTGACTCACTGACAGACTACAAACTACGCTAACATCTCGTGAGGCATCGGTAGTTCAGTGGTAGAACACTCGCTTCAAATGATTGTTTAGAGGAACCCAGGTTCGATTCCTGGCCGATGTAGTCTTTTTTTTATAGAAATTTTTGTGTTTAAAATGCTGTTTTTGATTTTAATATTTCAATTTTTTAATAATTTCTCAAATTTAATATTTTATTGTTAATTAAAAATAATAGTAACTAAAAAAAAAAAAAAAAATAATAATAATAATACGTGAAAATGAAAACCAAAGTTTAAGAATAACAAAAATGCAAACGTTTATTTTAGATAAATATCTTGTTTTAATTTTCAGTTAATTAAAAAGTTGTTTTAATCATTTTTTTTATTTTTTATCTCATTCATTTAATTCCTATCCAAGAATTTTTTGTATTGCAGTAAAAAAAAAATTTTTTTTTTTTTTTATTGATTGCTTTAAAGTATAAACTTTATGGCAATTGAGTTAGCCAATAACAATAATAATTACATAATAGTAAATAAACAATAAATACAAATAGAGGAAGAATTTTACATGTTATATAATTAATACTAATAGAAAAAGTATTTCTTCATATTAAAATAATTTATACAAACAAAAGATTTTTTTTTTTTTTTTCTGACTAGCTATAATAATATATACAAAAAAAAGAAAAATAAAATTAAAATAAAAACATAGATTTTTACAATTTATAATAAATGATATTGATTATAGTCTAAGGTCACAGAAGTTGTAGCAGCAATCGCAATAGAATCCAATATTTTATTTAGTTAATTAAAAAAAATAAATCAATTAATTTTTGCTAGCATTTAAAACATTTAAAATAAATAGGAAGGCGTTATTTATCTTTTCTATCCTATTGTAGTATAAAATATTTTCCAAAGATAGACTTTCATCTGTTTGAACTATGTAGTCTTTTAGGTATTTCTTTCCACAATTATCGTGTCTTTGGCACTCTAACAACAGATGTTTTATGCTATTTACGACGAATAAGCTACAATCTTCACATTTTTCATTAGCTTTAATTTTAAAACAATTATTTTTAAAAAATGTTTTCAAGTAGTCATATTTGGCTATTCTCTGTTGGCTAACGGTTCTTATTTTAGTGATATTAATGTTATATTTTAAATAATCTTCCGGCTGGGGGTTATTAAAATTTTAAATTTTCATAAATAATGGGTTATAACTTTTATTTAAAGAACGATCAATGTCTGTTGATAATAAATGATTAGTGACTTTTTCTATTATGTTATTTTTGTTAGATAATAATTTTTGTGGATTGAAAAAATCTTGAAAGTGTTCTGGGATATTGCCGCTATTGGTTAATTGTTTAATTTAATTGAATGAACTTTCAGAAAAATGTATCTGGCTCGCAAATTTAAGCCTAACTCATTTTATGTTGCATTTACTTACTTAACTATGCCAATTTACTAATATTTGATGAATTTATGCCAGTTACTTTTACCAAAATTATAATATATATATATATATATATATATATATATATATATATATATATATATATATATATATATATATATATTAATATAAATTTATTGAAATTTACAACTGTACAGAATATATACATCAAGTAAATATATTGACGATTATAACATGCTAAAACTTGAAAAGAACTACTCATCAGTAGCACTTTATTAAAACTTCTACACTAGAAAGTCTCTAGGCCGTCTTCTTTTCAGACGCTTCGAAGGATTATCAGGAATGGAGTGGAAAGCAAGTTGAGAAACTAACGGATTTGAGTGATTATGGAGCTTCTTATGAAAGGATAGGTATCTGGTGTGGGTAAAATGCAAACATATCACGAATAGTACAGGGAATTTAGGTTCGAACCTTAAACACTAAAAATTAAAAGGTCTGACCGCTGCAAATTGTTCACCACACATTGCTTTTCAGTTAGGCTTAATATAAAAGCGTGTTTTTCTAGTTTTTTTAAACTATAATTTTTTTTTATAATTATAAATTCAAAAATCCTCGGAAGTAAAGTTCATACATAACCAAAGAAAATGTGATCTTTCGAAAAATCCTCAATGCTCCTTATTACATATATACATACAGATATAGATGAGCCAGATGATGAAGAGCTCCAATGTGCTACAGCAAATATAGAGCCTAAACTGTTTACTCAGATTGAGCTTAACGACTTAGTTAGGGATCTTGGGTTAACAAAAGAAAAAGCTGAATTGCTTGGTTCTAGACTAAAAGAAAAGAACTTGTTGGCAGTTTGAACTAGCATATATGTGTATAGGAAGAGAGAGCAGCAGTTTTCGAATTTTTTTGAACAAGAAGGGGATTTAGTGTACTGCTCAGGCATTCCAGGTCTGATCAAGGAGTTTGGTGTTGAATACAAAAAAGAAGACCGGAGGCTGTTCATTGATTTTTCCAAAACTAGTTTAAAAGCTGATTTATTACACAATAGTAACACTTATACATCTATACCTGTTGGCCATTCTGTACATATGAAAGAGAGCTATGAAAAGCTAGAAATAGTGTTGAATAAAATTGGCTATTCGGCTCATGGTTGGATGATAAGTGGTGACTTGGAAGTAACATGCATGTTTCTTGGTCAGCAAGGTGGTTTTACCAAATTTCCATGATTTTTGTGTGAATGGAACAGTAGAGTAAGGGATCAACATTGGTGCAGAAAGAACTGGCCTGTGAGGGAGTCTTTAAAACCGGGAGTAAAAACCTTGTAAATCCTAGAAACATTCTCTTACCACCTCTACATATAAAGTTAGGCATCATTAATCATTAATTTTACCATATACCGTACAGATTTTAAATTATACAAAAAAGCAAATTTCTCAAAAACTATAGGTGAAAAAACTAAGACCAGATTTGGATTCAGCACACAAAAATCTATAAAAATCAGCTATAAAAGTAAAAAAAGTTTTCAAAAAAAAATTTTTTTTTTGTTGGCCTGTGTAAACTATAGCAATTATCTTAATGTTCCACATGTTGCTCATTTGGCCAGAACCTGAAACCTACCATCATAAACTCCATATTCACTCCAATCCACTAGTCTATCACTCGAATCCTGATAACTCACCAAGATGTCTGAAAAGATGGCCCAGGGATCTTCTAATACAGAGCTTTTGTTGAAGTGCAACCAACAGGTAATTGTAATAATTTCACAATATTACAAGTTTAATCACATTTACTAAATGTATATACTTCATAAATTTAAAAATCCCAATAAAGAAATTTAAAAAAAAAATAAACTAAACTAAAATATTATATTTTATTCAAGAATATTTATTAATATATGTGACAGACTTAAAAGACAAGAAACTGCTTGCCGTTTACGTTCTGGCTTACAAAGCTCCTAATTAATTACAAAAGACATTATTTGACAGTTATCAGACCCATTTTAGTTCAGTCAATAAGCATATTGTAGAGGACATGGAATATGCGAAACTTTTGTACTTCACAGCTTCGTTAGGAATAGTTAGAAGGTAAACATACTAAGTCCCCGCCCCTGGGGGGTTGAGCTAACGGTGGGGAGGGGAATGGAGAAGGTCCCATTTTTGGGTTTTTCGATTATATCTCGAAAACGGTGGACTCCAGAAAAATATAATTCCAATCAAAAGTAAAGCTAATTAAATTTACTGTAAAAATAATTCTATACACATTTGTCGTACTTTCAAGAGGTTTTAAGATATACGTTATTGAAAATGTTTGGAAAAAACTAATGTTACCTCAATTTTTGTCAATCTTTTGCTTCTAGTGCCAGAAACGCATACATGAAATTAAAGTAAATTTAGTGCTCTACAACTTTGATTCTTTAATTTTGTTCTGAGAAACGATCGTGGAAGGCACTAGAAGCAAATTATTGACAAAAAGTAGCGTAAAAATTCTTATACCATATTCTCAATAACGACTATCTTGAAAACCGTTAGAAGTTCGACAAATATGTGTAGAAACCATTTAATAGGAATTTTAATTAGCTTTGATTCTGATGTGTATTATATCAATACTGTATTCTTAGAGTCCACCGTTTTCGAGATATAATCGAAAAACCCAAAAATGGGACCTTCTTCCCTCTCCCACCGCAAGCTTGCCCCCCAGGAGCGGAACTTTTAGTACGTTTACCTTCTAACTATTCCTAACGAAGCTATGAAGTCCAAAATTATCGCATATTCCATGCACTCTACACCCCTCATTTCAGCACTTATTGACTGGACTATTTAGACATACGTAGTTGAGCTTTGGGGCTCCCTCCAACCTTCTTTTCGTATCCAATCCTTACAATCAAAATTCCTTCGTAAAATCCTCAACGTTCCTTATTATGCCACAAATAAACCTATCCATAAACATCCTAATGTTCCATATGTTCCTGAGTTGACCCAAACCAGATACCCGTCTTTTCGTAGTAAACTTCATACCCACTGGAATCCGCTAGTCTCCTAACTTGCTTCAAACTCAAATTCCAAAAATCCTCCAAAACGTCCGAAAAGAAGATGGTCAAAAGACCTTTTAATGGTGAACATTCATTGAAGTTTGTTTCATTAGATTTATCTTCGGGATCCCCAGGGGGTCACACGTTACTTGCCGATATTCTGAGCTTGGATGGCTATTTCCTAAATTCCGACGGCAATACTTTCCGGGTACTTTCCTATTCCAATGTCTAAAAACCAAAAACCCTTCCTATATTCTTGATTTATTAACTCTGCGTTCTTCTATCCACCTTCTAAACACTAGATCCCAACCCTTTAACCTATACATCCCCTCACATAAAACCGCTTCCTTCGACAAATCCTTCATCATTCGTGCTACCTCCTTCTGGAATTCCCTACCCACTTCTATTCGTAAAGCAGCTTCCATAACTTCCTTTAAAAATAATTTATTCCTGTACCTTTTAGACAATCAATCTTCCGCAAATATGTCAATAATCAAATGAATACTTAGATTACCTTTTTTTTCTCTTTCTTTCTTTTATGTGTTCATATATATACGATTGTATTTTATTTTATAATTATTATTTCTTATATTTATTTATTTCTATTTTTTTTTAATTTAATTTTTTTTTTTCCTGCAAAAAATGTGTGCTAAAATTACTGAAGCATCTAATTTGTAAATAATATGCAAGACAATTGTACTTTTAACTGTGCATTATTTTTTATTCTTAGGGGACAGTAAGTCCCAGAATAAAGTTTATTTTTTCATTTCATTTCAATATCCTTAGAATAATACTTCCTTAAGTTGTATTGATATTCTAAAGGACGTATCCTTGTTCGGTTATTCTTTAACCGCTGCGAAGATGGCCGCCTTTATATTCACCCCAAGTAGCCGACGTTTCGAGCAATTTAGACCCACGTGGCTTACAAATAGTCTTATCGACTCTAAGGTCGTCTCATCACGACTGCGATCCCGATAACTATTAATTACAAAAATTATCATACCGATCAACTTTAGTTTAAAAAACGTATTCGTATGCGTTTTAATCCAGTAACAGAGGATAAAGGGCAATCAGGTAAGTATTGCCAAGGAAAACATTGTTATTCCAAACATTGTACGATTCACTATTGTTAGTTCAATGTTTACAGAATTTTTAAATGTATCATGGCCAAAGAGTCTTAAGATTTATAGTTCAAACCTGGTCTGCTTGGTGTGAATAATAAAATAAAAGAGAAAAATAAAATTACCACTTTCCTTTTTTATTTATATTTTGAGTTTTATTTACATTTATTAATAACTAGCACACCCCGTTGCGGCTTCGCCCGCGCTCCAACAAAAGAACTTCGATAATTATATCTGATAACTGAAGTTTTGTTTGTTAATCGATCAAAATCTTATATCGATATATGCAACTAAGCATTATTTCTTCAATGATATCCTCACGCGTAGCAGTATTTTTTATCCTGGTTAAATTTGCACTTTGATGGTTGAAGATTGCATAAAAACATAATTAGACATCCAAATTTTAATTTTAATTTACGTAGGGTAATGGACTGCATTATCAGTGGTTACAACTAAAGGCCCATGAATCATATTTTTACACACAAAATCAAAAAGCAGAGGATCGAGAATCGAAAAATTCATTCATTTTAAGTTGCTGTTTTCTTATATCCGTGTTTTATTATGTGCCTGTTTTCGCCAAAAGAAAGGAGCTCCATAATCACTCAAATCCGCTAGTCTCCCAACCTTCTTACCACTCAATTCCCGATAATACTCCGAGGCGTTCGAATAGAAGATGGCCTAGAGATCTTCTTGTGTAGAGTTTTTCATTGAAGTGCTACTGATGAGTAGTTATTTTCAAGTTTTAGCATGCTATTGTAAGCGTTTTTAACACATTTACTAGATGTACATTTGTACAGCTGTAAATTTCAATAAATTATTTTTAAAAAATTGTATTACTGCTGAATCTTCCTAAAACTATGAAAGTGGTATGGTTAAAATTTGGTACAGATGAGTTCAGTAGTTTTACCATTGAAAACCAACAGTAGATTTTCAAACTTCACTCGGATCTACATGTCGCACCACACATTTAAAACATTTTTTAATAATTTAATGAAAATAAATAAATTTTATTATAAATTTCAAGCTCCATATAACAACCTCTCATGTAAAATGAACTTTTAAAACAAGAACCATTTATCGACCCAAAAACATAATCTGCTGGTGAATATTAGGGCTATATACAGGATGAGGAATATATACAGGACTATATTCACTCTTTACATTTCAGCTTATGCCTAAAAAAACAATCGGACCCGCTTGTTTCACAACTGATTTTATATAATTCTCTAAGGCATCTTAAAATAACTTTTATTGAAGTGTCATTAATATTTAGTTGCGTTACGAGTTATTGTAATAATTTTTTTCATATATTTACTAAATGAATTGAACTCGAATTTCGGTACCATTACAGAAGTCTCCACGAAACCTACCTGACCCGCAGTACACCGACAAGTTCGATCCTTACGCTTCACTTCATGTTTACATTTATCGATAGCTCATTCCTATAACCTGACATGTAAGCAATCACTTCCACAGTTTCGACATGGATTCTGTTGTCTAGTGTGTTATATTGATATTTAGTCTATTTAAATGTAAATAAGTGAAACAATAGTTAACAACATCAGTTTCATAAGGGATTTAGTGTTTTATAAATTCATGTTTTCTTATTTCCTCTTATCTAATGTGTAAAAGTGTTACAATAGATAAGAAGATTAATGGAGAAGAAGATCAGGGATGCGGTCAAAGGGGAACACCACGTCTAAGAATATTTTCTATTTTTTTTTTTTTTTCCCCATTATCATTCCTGTCTTGTCCTTATTCTTACCTTGCTGCTTTGTATTATTAGTTATTTATGTATCTGATATTTTCTATGCGGTTTTCGTATATTGTTTTTTATCCATGTCATTATGTATTCCATTTGTCATCGGTTTATCGGTATGTTATTTTTGTCACATCAGGAATTTTATTCATTATAGCCCTGAAGAAGACCTGTAAGGCAGGTCGAAACGTAAGCACGTATTGAAGAATTCCTTCTTAGACGTGGTGTTACTTTGACTGCATCTCTGATCATCTTCTCCATTCATCATAACAGTCAACTATACTTTTATCATAAGAACATTCATTTCTATTTGGATTTGGTGTTTTATATATTTATATTTGTTGTATCAATTTAAGTGAGAAATGTTAAGTTTAGATATTTTGTAAATTGATTCTTTGTCGTCTATATTACTTATTACCCTAAAGTGAGACTGATTTCATTATCTACTATATATTTGTCAAATACCACTCATTCATTTAACACGAAATCTCAGAAACCACCGAACGGATTGGAATGAAATTCGATATGTAGCTTCCTCTAGGGCCATAGGTGCTCGCTAAGAAAGGAATTTAAAAAAATCGGCCTGGATCGCGGCTAATTCGCGAAAAATACGATTACAATTTTTATTGGGTGAATAATAATAGATTAATTGTCATATGGTATTTGGAGATAAGCTATTTCCAGGTGGTTATCAGTGCTGACAAGAAGCCTTCAAATGTTCACTGAGGACGTTACAATACTCCTACCGCTAACGAAGTTGCTGTCTTTATTGTTGGCCAGTTGTTTGAAAAGCGAGACATTGTTCTCCACAGCAGGAGCAAAAAACTGATAAGAATCAGTGAGTTCTATCAAGTGTATGATTCTCTTCAGTATCGTCTAATGTTATACCATGGAGAAGATGGGTACAGAATTAACATCCCTCAGCGTGACCCAAACACCAATACACTACTTAAGAAAACTGTGTCGGCAGCTGATTTTTACGCCTAAATGTTGATGGAACGAGGAGATGAAGAACCTTATTTACTTTAATTTTGTAATCTCCTCAACCAATTTATGCTTGATATGTACGCAAAAATAGAAACAGAAAGACTAAACTTTATGCGAAAAAATCAAAAAAGTTGAGAAGTTGAGACTATATCTACTTAAAGTATGTCATAAGAAAAGCTGATGGTCTGGTATCAGAGCTGGTAGTGCTACCTCGAAGCTTCACTGGAGGACTATCAAAATTACATAAAATTACCTTTTGCAATTTGTCAAATTTACTTATTGAAATTATCCTAAGAATGGAATTCTTTAGGTTTATTTAAGTAATAACAATTATCAACGTTAAGCTTAACTTTTACTTATTTAAGTTGTCCTTAATTCTAATGATATTAAACCGTAGCGGAGCAGGGTACTTTCAGCTAGTTAATTAAATAAAACATCGATCTAAAAATAAATGTGAGAAAGTATTTTACAGGTTTCATATTTTCTTATTGAGAAAATATAGCAGAAATTAGCATCATAACTTTCGACGAGGATTCTGTATTTTATATATTAATAATTTGTTATTCACAATTCCCTGACGTTAGAAAGTTTATCAGGAGTTAACATTACTTGTGGATTAGCATTATATTAATTCTGATTTAATATTAATTGAAGATTGACTTAGTGTCTTATATTTTGATATTTTCTCATTCCCGCTTCATTATTTTCTTATTTCCTATTTTAATATCAGAAGGTAAAAAGAAATTAATATTACTTTGAACAGGGATTTAGAATTTCTTCGTAAATGAAGGAGAATAACATTTCCCCTCGAAAAGTAGGGTCTAAAACAAAGAAATAAATCGGAACAATGATAGAATCGATAAAAGGTATTCTGGGCGCGCGTAGGGGCTGGAGATATGCTTGTATAACGGTAGCCGAATTTTAACTTGATTAAAAATGGCTATAAAAAATAAAATTCCATTGAAGTTAACTATTTCCTTTACTTTTATTTTCTTCAAAATATAAAAAATACATTTTTGTAAGTATAAAAGCTTATACAGTCAATAATATTAAATCTACAAGTTATTTTTCATAAGTTTTCTTGTTTGTTTTTTGGCGAAGCAACTATTAAACGTTTGTGAACGTTGATGCTATATCTAGCAATACATAAGGATTGGACTACTAGCAACAAAAATAATAATAAGCAAAAATAAACATAAACAAATAATAAACATAATAAACAGTATAAACAAAAATAATACGATTTTTAAATTTTGTGTTTAAATATACTCTTATACATCTAGTTTTGTTATATAATAAAAACTTTTTTAGCACCAATAAATCATCACTGGTTACGGTATTTCCTTATGTTCATTGATAGACATTATGCACAATGAATTCATCGAAAGCGTCGCTGTTTTCCGATTCGAAACACCATTGCCATCCCTGTCCGTAATCAGAAAAAGAACAGCATGATTTGCTTGATTGTGCCTTGCTGTCAATTGTTTACATAATCGTTGTTTAACATAAAATGCAGTTCACCATTGTTGAAAGATGTACAAATGTGCATAATGGTACTTGCGAATTTCCATACATATATATAATACCACATACGAATTTAAAAGGTTGTTCGCCAAGAGCAAATATATTTGTTTGATCGTTACGACTTAACGTCCTCATGTACTAAGATTAGTTAAAATTAATTAGTTAGAATCCTACAGGTTGACAACCTTCTCTAGAAAGGTCAAAATTCATTCCGTGGGTCCATCACGAAATTATTTTCAACCCGCCCAAGTTGGATTCTGTACTGTGCGCGCTAAGACCCTTGCACCCCAACGCAATTGGAATAAAGATAATAATGAAGAAAACCGCCGGATTATTAAGATAACACAATATTTTAATATACGGACACGTTCCCTGAATATAATTCGAACATATTAAAAGTGAAAATAAAAATAATTTCTTTATCTTCCCCTAATATCTAACAAGAGGCCAACCGCAAGATCTCGAAGGCTGTGGAGTACACAAGCAACAGCTGACTCATGTGCATAGCTAATGCTGAAATTTTCCTCTATATTTTGCCTTGGATTAGATCACTGTATTAATTTCAGTTCACTGCCTATTAGATTACTCATGGCTTTCAGTGTTCTCTTGTTTATTATTGGACGTCTATATTATTATAAGTTATTATTAAAACAATTAAATTAAATATAATCATATGAAACACAAAATAATAACAATTAAAATAATTAACGAGTTCAACGTGAAAAATACAAAAAAAAATTCTTTTGCACAACAGAACAATCTGTTGAACAGCTTCGCTACTTACGACTTCATCTTGACAAACCCCTTCCTTGGAATCCATATGCAAGACATAAACGAATACTTAAAGGAACTGCTTGTCATTTTCGACAAATGTAACATATACTAATATAAACGTTCTATGCTTTTATTTAATTAAAAAAGATTCATATAAATTATAGTAACTACAGTCCAGTCAATGAGTGATGAAATGAGGGGTGTAGAGTGCATAACATATGCGATAATTTTCTACTTCACAGCTTCATTAGAAATAGTTAGAAGGTGAACATACTAAAAGTCCCCGCCGCTGGGGGTGAGCTAACGGGGGGGGGGGGGGGGGGGAGAAGTTCCATTTTTTTGGTTTTTCGATAATATCTCGAAAACGGTTTACTCTAGAAACATATGTTTCAAATAAATATAAAAGCTAATTCAATTTACTATAAAATGTATTATATATAAATTTGTCGTAATTCTAACCGTTTACGAGATATACGTTATTGAAAATCGGTGATTTTCGGGAAAAAACAAATGTCACCTCACATTTTGTCAATCTTTTGCTTCTAGTACGTTCCACAATCGTTTTTCAGAAAAACCGTCAGAATCAAAATTGTCGAGCATTAAAATTATTTTAATTTCATTTACACGTTTTTGGTATTTGCTTCAAATGTTTAACAAAAAGTGAGGTAAACATTATTTTTATTTCTAAAATTGACGATTTTTAATAACGTATATCTTGGGATTTCTACGAATACGTATATAATTAATTTTATTATAATTAATATTATATTTTTCTAGAGTCCATTGTTTTCGAGATATAATCGAAAAACAAAATTGGGATCTTCTCCCCTCCCCCCACCTTTACCTCCCCCCCCCCCCAGAGGGCGGGGACTTTCAGTTTACCTTCTAACTATTTCTAATGAAGCTGTGAAGTAGAAAATTATCGCATACGTCATGCACTCTACACCCCTCATTTCAGCACTCTTTATCTGGGGTCCTACTTCTCAGAGAAAACACGGTTGTTGGTACTCATTCCGAAACTAATTGTTCGATCCAAAATTTCTATTTTTCATCTGAATGCTCCTTAAATTTACTATCAGCCCTATATATGAAAGTTTGATTATGTCACGTTTTACACTCAAACCAGCCCACTGAATTATATATATATCGTCATACTTTGCCAAAACATACATATTTAGCGTTCAGGTTTGAGTGTATTCTCCCAAACACTGAATTCCTATTTGTTGAAATATCCTTTAATCTCCATTCTCTCCTGTATGTAGTGGCCTATCGCCCCCCTCATGTTCCTTTTGACCAAACCTTTGAATCAAACCTCTACACTTATGTTCCTTTCTACTCCAATATAATCATTTCTGGTGACCTGAATACCAATCTCCTTACTGACTCCTATGACAAAAAGTATTTAGAAAACCTCTTCTTTTCCCTTCACCTCTTCATTGTTCCATTTAACCCCACCCATCACTCCCGTGGATCCGACACCTGGTTGGACTTGCATGTCATTGACTCCCCAACAAAACTCCTTTCCTCATGTCAGCAGCCTGTTACGTTTCTGTCCTCTCATGACCTTATACAAATTTCTTACGATATCCCAATCCCATCATTCCTCCCTAAAACAATTACTTTCCGCAACATAGAATCCCTCACACGAGACAAGATTTTACCTGACCTCGAAATCCTAGATTGGAATCCTATCTACTCCTGTTCCTCTATTGACACTATGGTTGAATTACTAACTGCCAATCTCCTTTCCATCCTCGATATCCATGCTCCTCTCAAAACCTGTACCTTTCGTCGCCGCCGGCCTGCTCCGTGGATGAACCTAGAAATAAAAGACCTGCAAAGAAGACGAGAGGCTGCCCGAAGACGTTTTAGACGCACTAGGCTCGAGGATGATTACCAGTCTTTTAAGGTTCTCCGCAATTTAACTCAAACTACCATAAGGCGAGCGAAATCCAATTACTTCCATGAAGCCTTCTCATCCGCCCCCGATCCCAAATCCAAATGGCACCTCCTCCGTAAACTTTCTCTTGTTCAAAATAGATCCTCTCCCTCGGAAGTCTTTCCAGTCACACCTAATGAGTTAAATTCCTATTTCGTCTCTACCTCTACATCTACACCATCTCCATCCTCTCAGTTGCCTCTCTTACCTTCTGCATTCAATGATAATTATTTTTATTTTCCTTACATCTCTCCCACAGACCTCATTTCCTCCATAATGAAATCCCACACCAATTCAACTGGATTAGACGGTATTCCTGTCAAATTGATAAAATTATGCCTTCCTGAAATCCTACCGGTTCTCCTCTTCATATATAATTTTTCCCTCCAGAATTCTGTATTTCCCACCTCCTGGAAAAAAGCCCTAATTCACCCTATAGCCAAGAACCCAAATCCTTCATCCCCAAAAGATTACCGACCGATCTCTATACTTTCTAACCTCTCTAAACCCCTAGAAAGAATAGTACAATCCCAAATCTCCAATTACCTCGAAGATTCCAATTTACTTGACCCGTTCCAATCCGGTTTCCGCCCCAGCCACTCTACTCAATCCGCTCTCACCAAAAATCATCAGTAATGTCCAGACAGCAATGGATAAAAAAGAATTAACCATCCTCATACTCCTTGACTTTTCCAAAGCCTTCGATTCCTTAGACCACACCATTCTCTTTTCCAAACTGAAATCTCTACACTTCTCCAATAGTGCTCTCATGTGGTTTCATTCATTCCTTGCCCACCGTTCCCAATCTGTTACCATTCCCAACCAAGGTTCATCCCTTTCCTCACTTTGCGATCAGGCGTAGCTCAAGGATCTAGCATCTCTCCTCTCCTGTTTGATTCCTATATAAATGATCTTCCTAACTCTATTCATAATTGTTCCTACCACCTCTACGCCGATGATTCTCAAATTTATCTTTCCTTTCCTCCTGCCGAGTTATCAACTGCATTTTCCAAAATTCAGCAAGACCTGGATGAAATCTGTGCCTGGGCATTCCTGAATAAATTGACTTTAAATGCAGCTAAAACTCAAGCAATTGCAATTGGATCCCATTCCCTCCTTCGATCGAATACCAACTTCCCTACTTTATTCCTAAATGGTCATCCTATAGCTTTCCTCTCCTCTGTTAAAAACCTAGGTTTAACAATCGATCAAACCCTTTCTTGGAAACCCCACATAGCTCAAATCACCCGACGATCGATTGGCATCCTAAAATTATTCCACCGTTCCCGACACCTACTTCCTCTATCCACACGAAAACTCTTAGTATCCTCCCTCATATTCCCCCAATTCGACTATGGGTGTGTGATTTATGGTGGGCTCTCGATGATACTGGAAGATAGATTAAAGCGTATCATGAACTGTTTCATAAGATTTGTTGTTGGAACCTCGAGACGCTCCCATGTGTCCCATTTCTACACCGAGTTAAATTGGCTTTCCCCTTCCTTCCGTAGAGATTACTTCCTTGGTACATTCCTCTTCCAAGTTATTAACACACATCACCCCTCCGTATATTCACAATATCCTACATTTCAAGTCCTCAATCCAATCATTGCATACAAGGTCCCGTCTCTCCGATCTCTACACCCCATCCCACAGAACTACTGCTTTCCAACGTTCCTTTCTTGCCCGCTCCGCTATTCTTTGGAATTCTCTTCCTCCTTCTATTCGTAATACATCCTCCCTCGGAACATTTAAAACACTCCTCTTCCACCACTTTTCCTCCCTCCAGTCGGATGCTATCTAATTATAAAGATGCTTTAATGAATTTCACCCAAGTATATCATTTATAAAAGTTTAACTTGTTTATTTTAATGGTAGAGAAAACATTATCATTTGAGGATTTTTTATTTTCATTTTTATTTTTCATCATCATTTATTGTTTTTTTTCATCCTTTACTCGATGTAACATCAAGAATCTATTATTTAGTCAATTTCTTACATAATATTTTTTTTTTTTTTTTTTCATTTTATCACTTATTTTATTGTAAAATTGTATTTACTTTTAATGATCTTATTATATGTTATCTAATTTATAATCTCTAGGCCAGATATAACTTATGGTCTGTTATGTAACTATTATTCTTAAGGGACTTTGTCCCAGAATAAAATTTCTTTTTCTATTCTATTCTATTCTATTACGTGATATAATCAAACTTTTTCAAATTTTTTATTGCCATAAAAAATCGACAAATATGTGGTGCGCAGTGAAGTTAGATTATCGACTAGTAGGTGGCGAGCACCATTCGAGAGAGGTTAAAAAAGTACGGTGTTATATAGAGATAAAAATTTATGATAAAAGTTATTTATTTTCAAATCAATTGTTATCAAAAAAGCTATATATATATTGAACGACATGTAGATCCCAGTGCAGTATAAAAATCGACCTATATGTGGCCATTCTGCAACAGAGTTTGCAATGGTAATATTATTTAACCCAACTGTAACAAATTTTAACATCTTCATAGTTCTAGGAAGGTTTATAATAATAAATTTTACTATAATAATTATAATGTATAGTCTTGAGTGCCAGAACCGAGGTTTGTCAAACTATCATATACTTTTATAGTTAGAAATTAAAATCCAACCAGATGGATTGATAAAATTATGTCTGCCAAATTGGATGTCTAACTATGGTTTTACGTACTCTTTAAATACCTATTCAATGCAATTTTAACCAGGTTAAAAATTACTACCATGCGTGAAAATATCATTGCAGAAATAATGCTTAATTCCATACTTACAAATGCAAAACTTTTATCGATGAACAAATGAAATTTAATTATTAGTTAAAATAATCAATGTTTTTTACGTATCACGATTGATTGATTGTTTTTGTTAAAAATTGATTTTAACATTTCTGCCCTTTTACTCAGTCTGGCTAAGTTCCTCAAGGAAGTATCCTAGCTCCCATCCTCTACACACTGTATACAGCTGACATCCCGACACATCCTAGCACTGTCCTCACCACCTATGCTAATGACACATGTGTGTTATCAGTAAATAATGATCCCTTCATTGCATCCGAGGCACTCCGATACCACACCATAAACCTTCAAGAACGGTGTCAAAAATGGAGAATTAAAATAAATCCCATCAAACAACCTTTACCCTTCGTTGTGCACCTACGACATCCTGTCCTACGGTATCCTTTAATGATATTCCGCTAATCCCTGTTGAACAGATCCACTACCTTGGACTCCATTTGGACAAATGGCTCACTTGGAATCCACATACAAAACTAAAATGACAAGAAACGGCCCGTCGTTACAGATTACTTCAACATTTACTAGACAAACGTTCAAAGCTCCCAATTAATTACAAAAGACTAATATACATGACTGTGATTAGACCTATCTGGAAGTACGGAGTTGAGCTTTGGGGCTCCACTATACTACCCAATGCTTCTCGAATCCAATCCTTACAACCCGAAATTCTTCGAAAAACCCTTAATGCTCCTTACTTTGTCACCAATAAACTTATCCATACAGATATTAATGTTCCATATGTTGCTGATTTAGTCCAAACTAGATACGTATCCTTCCATAGTAAGCTCCATAGTAAGCTCCATAACCACTCTAATCCACTAGTCTCCCAACCTGCTCATTTACTTAATGTATACATTTGTACATTTGTAAATTTCAATAGATTGATATATAGAAAAAAAGAAGATTTTATTTTAATTTAATTTTTTTTTTTTTTTCGCATAAGCTATCTGAGGACCGCGATATTCAACTATTGCATTTGGGATGGGTCTTAATGTTAGCCCAGTAGTCACGCATCCTCAGGCTGTGTTGGTCTTTTCTTCCCTTTGTCCAGAGGGCGCCTGTCTTCTTCCGTGGTTTGTTCTGGAACCTTGTTAGCTTAAATATACTCGTAAGAGACGCTCTGAGGTTTATGTCTCCTTCATTATGAACTTTTTTATTATTATTTATTAATAATAATGGATCATACATTTAAAGTAATTCCAAAATAATGGAAACTTAATTAACGGATTTTTAGAATCCAGATCATATATATGTCTCAATGACATCATAACCTCATATTGAGGAATTTCACGACTCCATTGGAGAGAGATGGGAAGCAGAATGGATATTCCTTGATCATTGGGCTTATTAACATACGATGTGTTATCCGCGCCAATATCTTTGGACAAGGAAAGAGTGTTATTTCCTTATGTTCTAGTTGTGGCACGACCAAGAATGTAATACCACAACTTGCACCGCTTACTATGGTATACCTAGAAAAATCGAAAGGAATTTCATAGAAGAGGATGATTTTCCGCGGCTGATAAAGAGAACTACCCGTACTTCAAGGCCTTGAGCAGGTTATAAGAAGCCGTCGGAGACCGGCATTTCAATTTCAACCAAGGTCTTGTTCCAGGAAGTGCATGAGAGGATGAAGATGGTGACGAATGAAAAAAGTACTTGCATTACATGATCCTGTTCTGATATGTACCACAGTTAACCTTACCATAATGCCGTTTTACAGAGTACAATAATAGTCCAATCAATGAGTGCTGATCTGAGGGGTATAGAGTGCACCTAGTAGTTAAAAGATAAACATACTAAAACTCTCCGCCCCTTGAGGGGTGAGCTAACGGTGGGAGAGGGGAGAAGGTCCCACTTTTTGTTTCGGTGGGACTTAATTCCCACTTTCGGTTGTATCACAAAAATACATGTGGACTCTAGAAAAATATGTTAAAATTGATTCTATACATACTTGTCGAAAAACAGTTTTCGAGATATCTGTTATTGAAAATCCATTTTACAGAGTACAATAATAGTCCAATCAATGAGTGCTGACTCTACTAAAAAATCTCCGCCCCTTGAGGGGTGAGCTAACGGTGGGAGAGGGGAGAAGGTCCCAAATCAAAAATAGAAAAATGTTAAAATTGATTCTATACATACTTGTCGAACTTTCAACAGTTTTCGAGATATCTGTTATTGAAAATCCATTTTTTTCAACAAAAAAAAATACCTCACTTTTTTTCAAAAATTTGCTTCTAGTGCCTTCCACGATCGTTTCTCTGAACAAAATTAAAGAATCAAAGTTGTAGAGCACTAAATTTACTTTATTTTTATATATACGTTTCTGGCGCTAGAAGCAAATGTTTGACAAAAAGTAAGTTTTTTTTTTTCTCGAAAATTATGGATTTTCAATAACATATATCTTGAAAACCATTTGACGTTCAACAAGTATGTATAGAATCAATTTTATAGGAAGTTTAATTAACTTTAATTTTTATTCGTTACATATTTTTCTATAGTTACGGTTTTTTAGATATAATAGAAAAACCAAAAAATGGGACCTTCTCCCCTCCCTCACCGTTAGCTCACCCCCAGGGGCGGTTACTTTTAGTATGTTAATCTTTTAAACACTCCTAACGAAGCCTTGAGGTAAAAAAATAATTGCATATTTCGTGGACTCTACAATATGTTTATTTACTGGACAATAAGAAAAATAATGAAGTAAGAAGTTTAACTGGCATCAATGGCGCAATTATTATATTCCCATGCTTCAAATAATCAAGAAAAATATTTCTGTTTTATTACAACCTGCCTCTCTCAAGGGCAATGAGTAATATGTATGATAATGAATCCATACTTACATTTTACAACATGTAAATTGAAAATAGAAAAAAATAAATAAAATCTCTAACTATACAAGATATAGAACACAATAATAGAAAATAATAATGTAACGAAATCCCCCAAAAAAAGTACAATTACAAAATATATACAAGCATACCAGGGAAACCCTAAACCAAGCTTGTCCCCCCACTTGTGGATAATTCCATAGAAATATCAAGTAACCCTTCTCTCGATCCTGTTGCTACTTTAAAAATCCAGTAGAGGCTGAGAGAGAGCGCTAAGTCACAGCTGTTTAGGACTTGAGCTGAAAAGCTGGCCATAATGTGGTGCATTTATATTAGACAGCTCGAAGAGCTTTAGATTGGAACGATTGAATGTGTTTGATATTCGATTTCTTCCAGTCCCCCCCCCCAAGTCCATTGGTCTTAATAGCATTATAATCTGTCATCGAGAACCATCGACAGCCCAACATAAATCACACAACCAAAGTCAAATTGGGGGATGATAAGTGAGGCTACCTGGAATTTAAGTGTGGTTATAAGAAGAAGATGAAGGTGCAAAATGAACGTTAGATCTGTTCGATATGAGATTTCGAGGAAATGGTTTGATCAGTGTTTATGCCTAACTTTTCACATAGGTTCAGTTTATATAGGTATACTAGCATTCCCGTCGCGGCTTCGCCCGCCCTCATAAGTAAAGATAATTTCAACTAAAAATTAAAGTTTTATTTGTTTATCGATAACATTCTTGTACTTTAGCATGTGGTTGAGCATTATTTCTTCAATAATTTTTTTCACGCATAGCAGTAATTATTAATCTAGTTATAATTGCACTGATTAGGTGGTTGAAGATTACGTAAAAGCACCATTAGACATAAAATTTTTAATTTTAATGTGCGGATTGGTAATCAAGATGGATAAAGACTATTAAGAAACTCTTGCGGAAAATAAACTGCATTATCAGTGCTTACGACAAAAGGCCCTTGGATCATATTTTTACACACGATATAAAAAAGCAAAGGATCGACATTTTGATTTTGTTATAATTTGTATTCGGCAGAAATAACTTTATTGATTTCATCTAGTTGGATGTTGATTTCGAACTATAAAAGTATATGAAAGTGTGGCAAACCTCGGTCCTGCCTCTCAACATTATACATTTAAATGTTAGTTATTGTAAATTTTACCATTGCAAAACCTTCCTAGAATTATAAAAATTATTTATTTAGATGTCGGTACAGATAGGTTCAGTTTACCATTGTTAACTCTATTGTGGAATGGCGCTATACACAATCGGTCGATTTTCAAGCTTCACTGGGTTGATTGATAGTCTAATAAGTAAATTTTATCATCAATTTCAAGCTGTTTTGTAACCTCTCGTTTAGAATGGCACTCGCCACCTATCGGTCAATTTTCAAAATTCACTGTTGTCCACATAACTTTTTTTAATAAAATATAAATAAAAAATCAGTATATTTTAATATTGCTAAACCTTCTTAGAACTATGAAGATGATGTAGTTAATATTTAGTACAGATTGGTTCAGTAATATTCGCGGTTAGTGTTAAAAAACGAAAAATGGCTTGTCCTTTTATAGAATAGTATAAATTATTATTATAGTAAATTTTCTAATTGTAAATCTTTCAGGAACTACGAAGATGATGTAGTTAAAATTTGGTTCAGATAGGTTCATTAGTTTTACTAAAAAGCTATTGTCGTCAATTTCTAGCTATATTTAACACCGGATCATTGTAACCTCTCTTGAATGGCGCTTGCTTTACTACACACCACATATTTATCGTTTTTTAAACAGTAATTTAATAGAAAATATATAAATTTTATTATTGCTAAACCTTCCTTGAACTATGAAGAAGATGTAGTTATATTTGGTACAGAATAGTTCTATAGTTTTCTATAGACTGTGTTTATCCAGATGCTGATTCTTCCTTTTGGATCGTATTTGTTTCTCTTAGAATAGTTCAATCTGATTTATTTCTGTTCTTCCTCTACTCAAATACTTGCAACATTACTTCTATTTTTTCTCGAAAATTACTCTAGCAAAGACAAAAGATCTCGTTGGAAAGAATGTAAGTTCTCAAAATTGAGACTTTTAAGTGCGATGTAGATGTTTTAAAATGTGTTTCTTTTGATAAAGTTGCGTCAGTTACTGCACACAAAAACAGCAAAGTACTTATAAAATAAAGGCTAGAAATAAAAATTAAAAAAAACTTTTGTTACACAAACTGCCGCTGGATCCACCAAATTCTGGTTTCGATACTGATTTATGTCCAGCCGAAATACCCTTCCATACGTGTTTTCTTTTTTACATTCGCCTTTTCTTTTTGTTTTTTAATTGTCTTCTTAGAATTGTCTCACTTTCAACATAATTAGTTACTTAAACTTGAGTTTGTACTTATGTATAAATATGTATTGCATTTTTTTTTCTAAACAAGTAATGTAAATAGTTGCATATTTCGGTATTTAATTGCATATTTTACCCGATATGTTTGCATATATATGTGCGCATATTTTATGTTTTTATTGCATATAATTCACAGCCCTAGTGATCACGAACGGAAATATGTCCTTTTATATATAACTTTATCATCCCCCGTCGAGGCTTCGCCCACTCTCATAAGTGAAGATCTTAGATAATTTTAACTAATAATTGATTTTTTGTTTATCGATAAAAATCTTGTATTAAAGTGAACAATTGAAAATTATATTTTTGATGATATTTTCACGCATACCAGTCATTATTAACTTGGTTAAATTTAGATTGATTAGGTGTTTGAAGATAACATAAAGCATAATTAGACATCCAATTTTCAATTTTAATATATGAGTTGGTAATCCAGATGGACAGAGACTATTAAGAAACTGCATTATCAGTGCTTACAACTAAAGGTTCAAAGTTCATATTTTTACACACAATATTAAACAGCTGAGGACCGGCATTTTGATTATTTAATAATTTTCATTCCACAGAAATAATGTTATTGATTTGTTCTGGTTGGATTTTAATTTCTAACCATGAAAGTATGTGATAGTGTGGCAAAACCCGTATCTAACACTCAACCTTGTACATTTAAATTTTTATTGTTGCTAAATCTAGAACTATGAACATGATGTTAAAATTTGGTATATTTCACTCCATATAGCTGTTTTTATAACAATTTAATTGAAAATAAGTAAATTATATTATCAATGTTCACCTCTATGTAACACTGTAACTTTTAACCTTTCACGTAGATGGCAATTGCCGCCATTTTTGAACTTCACTGTTATCCACTTATTATTCATTTTTCGATAAAGAATTAGTTGAAAATCATTATATTTTACTATTGCTAAACCATCCTATAAAGATGATGTAGTCAAAATTTGCTAGAGATTGGTTCAGTAGTTTTTGGCGGTTAGTGAACACAAACGCAAAATTGTTTGTCTTTTTATATAATAGTATAACCTTATAGCGCTATATATTAGAATCGCATAGAGCTAACAGATAATTATGACTTACAGATAATATACAAATAATATTGCGACTATAAATTAAGATATAAGCTATCCTATCTTTCTTGTTGGATCAAACTGCACACGGTGTGCTAATTTGATTAAAATCGGTTCAGTAGTTTAGGTGTCAGCCTGCCCCAAGACAGCGACACGTAATTTATATATACTAAGATTAATGCATATTGTTTGTCATAATATTAAACTCTACCCTGTTATGATTAATACAATTTTTATTATGGAATAGTAATTATTTAAAATAATAAAAAAAATTCCTAAATTGGATACGAAGGGTCCGCGACATCCATTAAAAAGGGACCCTTAAGGGTTGGTTTAACATAACCTAAAGTTTGAGACGACAGGAGAGGGCGTGGCACAACCGAGTGGAGCCTATTAAAAGATTATGAGATCTCTTATCCACATTCTTTTCAGTCCTCTAGAGCTTTTTGTCGTTGTTTTTTTTTAATTCAGAAATTACTCTATAGCAAAGTTCCATTATAGAATGTTTCGAACCACTAAAGAATAGTTCTACTCCAATGAGCTCAAAAATTTGGAACTTTACTCTTTATTGTTTTTTAAAAATACTTTCCTTGTTTTTAGTCTTTTTTTCATCCTTACCTAAAAAGAGGTCCTCTGAAGAAAGAGATCAAGATAAAATACCTGGTCATGGTCATTCACTGCTCGATTCCCGCTAAGGAAGTAGCGAATTAATTACGCACTCGTTTTGTTTACACACAAACAGGATGACAATCCATAATAAGAGGACAGATTTTTATTCTCAGAATAGTTCAGTTATTTTTAAGGTTTTAAATGCCTTTCGGAATACCGATTTTAATTTTTTCTTCCTTATATTTTTTTTTTGGAATTTATGTAATAAATACTGCAATAGTGTCCTCGTGGGGAAATGAAGCCACAAGGACACTATTGCAGAACAACATATTATTTGTTATTTATTTATTTATTTTTATTTTATATATTTTTTTAATTACCGGATATTGAATATAATTTGTAATTTTAATTAATTAGTTACTCATTATAAGGTGGCGTGTATTGGAACATGACCACAGGCACGTATAAAATGTTATAATCTCTCAGGATTGTAGACAGGAAATGAAAAATCAAAGAACTATATAAAATCAGCTTGTTGAGGGCTTGATGGCCGAGTCAATTGGGACTAGGGTCTCAGCGCGCTCGGTACTGAAAGTCGTGGGTTCGAATCCTGCCTGAGCGGGTTAAAATTTATTTCGTGGCGAACCCAAGAAAAAATCTAGTTAAGATTTTATTCACTTATTTAATTGGGAAGGTCATTCCCACCCTAAACTGCAATGGGTTGTAACCTGTAGGATAACCTATCCTTCCTGCCCTAGTTGGAGTAAATAAATACGTTAAGCCAGTGGTCGGCAAACTTATTAACCAAAGAGCCAAATATGGACATTACAACAATTCAAAAAACAATTGGGAGCCAAATCTGCTTGTTTAGTTAACTTTTATTACACTGACTAAGTATTACACAAAATAAGACTGAATTTCATACTAAATAAATATTTATTAATGCGAACAATGTGCTTGCATTTCCTTGGAAAGTTTGAGTAAGTCAGGTTTGTATGTTGCTGTTTTTCAATTTAAGCATGATTCCAAGTTGTCATCAATAAGAAGACTTCTCAGTTTACTCTTGATAATGTTCATGCTTGAAAAAGATTGTTCGTATACCTATATATGTAGAACCGAAAAGGGAAAGAACAGCAGACGCGAGATTTTTCAGCTGATCATAAGAGTCAGGAATACTATTCCAAGCGTTGAAAATGATCATGTCTTCCTTCTCCAGGTCATTGAAATGAAATGAATATATGAAAATAAATTTTATTCTGGGGCCATTGCCCCTCAAGAATAATTATAATGAACAATTATTGGCTGCCGTATGTATAATTTAGAAATATAATAAAAGCAAGAAAATACAATTAAAATCAAATTAAGGAATTGAAAAGAAATTTAAATTACAATATAAAGTAATAAAAGTAATATTACATGTTTTAAAATATCACATGAAAAACAAATTACATCTTAAGGTTAGAAATTTAAAATAAGCTACAAAAACAAATTAGGAAAAAGCGAAAAAACATTCAATGAAAAAATACGGTAGACAAAGCTAAGAAATATAAATTATACGGAAAAATAATGTATCTTGACTGATAAAATGATATAATTATGCTGAAACCAATTATACAAATTTAGTGCAATAGTATTAAAATATGACTATTAGATTGAGTTTCTAATAAGTATACGAAAAGGCGGGATTTGAAGCTATTATGAGTGGAGGAATGGCGAATGATGGAAGGGGGGGGGAGTTCCAGAAGTTTGAAGCTCTAGAAATAAAGGAACGTTTGAAGGATGTTGTGTTGAAGGGAGTTAGGTAGAGGTCTGAGGAACGGGATCTGGTTTTGCGGGAACTCACTGATGATTTTTATGTTAATGCTTTGAGAATATAGGGAGGTGACTGAGAGGAGAGTGATTTGTAAAGGAACGAACCAAGGAAGTATTGTCTTCGGAAGGAGGGAAATAACCATTTTAATCTTGTGTAGTGGCGAGATATATGGTCATAACGTGATATCGCTAGAACGAATCTCAGACAACAGTTCATGTCATTCAAAGCAGACCACTTGTGTTGTGAACTAATATCACATTTTTTCTTCTCCAATATTTCCAATTCAACATAAAGACGTTCAAATTTAGAGCACTATATTCTCCTTGTTTTTTAAATCCAGCAATTGTATTTTAATGCTACAATGTCAATTTCAAAAGGAGAAAATTTCATTTTGATGATCGTAGCATTAAGAGGATTTTTGACAAATGCTAAAGTTGCTCTGCTGTTTTTATATTCCTGAAACCTGCTGAGAAATGTTCCCTCATATTTACAGTTATTGTTTAAAAATGTTGTTTATCAATAGAGGAATTATATTCTTGGCGATGCTTCAGCAGGCTCGGAAAGTGAAACAATGTTTCCCTTTCAAAATCCTGAGCAAAGTTCTGGATAGTGAACGCCCTTCTCAAGGAGAAATGCTTTAATTTTCGGAAAAAGGGACGCGAAACGTTTTAAAACGATCCCTCTTGATAACCATCGCACCTTGTTATGAAGCAGAAGATCAGTGTACTCACTATCCATTTCAAATAAACATTCTTTGAATTGGCGATGATTAAGAGCTTTAGCTAAAATGGAGTTAAAGATGGCAATCACTAATTCCATAACTTTACAAATTTCATCCGGAAATGTTTGCGAACAAAGCGCTTCTTGGTGAATGATACAATGGTAAACAAGTATCTCGTGATTAATTTTTTCATTAAAAAAAAAAAAAAAAACCCTTTTCTTACGACGGTCATACTTTTGGCCCCATCTGTTGAAATCGGAATAATTTTATCAATGGGAATATGATGTTTATCAAAAAAAGATGTAATTTTATTCTTACCAAGTTTTTTTTAGATGAAAATATTATTCAGTGGATATTTGTGCCAGAGCCGCACTTAAGGAGCCAGAGAGCTTTGGAGCCGCACTTGGCCGACCACTGCGTTAAGCCAAAACAAACAAACAAACGGTTTTATTTTTATCGTTTATTGGGTCTTAACGTTCTTATACATTCTAACTAGGGGAGGAAGAACGGGTGTTCCTATAGGTTAAAGAAGGCGAGGCCATACTGAATCAGTACATTACTACCATTCTACAAAAGTTGACCTGCAAAGCCGTTCTTAAAACATTTATGCAACGCATTCTTTAACACCTCAGCAAATTTTAAAAATTTGTTTATTTTTTTTCCTCCTAATAAAGATTTAGTTCGAAATGAGTAGTACACCCTCTCGCCTCTTGAAGGCGTCTACTATACCAACCTATTCTAGCCGGACTGTCGAGTTCAAGATCTATTCCGTGGATTTACAAAGAGATAAATTTTAGCCTACCCGGGTGGGATTCGTACTCATGACCTTTTTTTGTACTGGGCGCATTGTGACACTCGTCCCAAAGAGTCCCATGCACGTAATTTAATCGATATTTAGAAAATCATTGTGACACTAACGTATGAATTATTACTGCTATTCTATAGTAAATATATTTGTGCATTACTGTAAACATTCTATTTTTATTTTTAAGAATTTAATTCATAATTATGATACTTTGCTTAAAACCAGCTAATGCGAGGGGAAATAAAAACAAAAGACGTTATGAGGCATAAATCAACACCCAGTGGTATAATATCCATGCGTGATACTACATTAGTGATTAGACAAGAAGGTCCCATATCCAGCTCCTTTTCAGTCTCCGTTGAGTTATGTCTTCGTAATTTGTTATGAAAATATCTTTTTTTCATAGGACTCGAGACTGTCGGAATAAGTAAGTATGTATACAATGTTTCTTTGACACAAATGGGTAATCAAAATTAATAATTTATAATGAAATGTTTATGACTTTCGAATGTGCTTTTTTTTCGGCTGGTACATAAATTTGGGATGAGTAAATCCAGATGTGTTTTAACAAGTAACAGTAAATGTTGAGTTTATATTTTAGTGGTAATTTTGAGCACCTCGGAGTCATTGTATTTTTTTTCATGCGACCCAAATTGCACCCTTAACCAACGGGATCCCTTGATCTGTGGCGCCGCTTCCCCCGAAGTGTTACCTGTATACGTCTCTTACGAAGTTTCACTTACAAAAAAAAAAAAAAAAAAAAAAAAAAAAAAAAGGTATCAACTTCCAAGTCCGGTTGGCCTGATAAGGCGAAACCCGCAACACATTACCTCATTTCCTGCCCTTTTGCGCGAGATACAAAGACATAGCCTTACTAATTCAATTCATTGAAATTCATATTCAAGCTCCCACTATCCCGTTGCTAGCTGGTCTTCAATCAGCAGTCCTTAAAATAATTAGAGATGTCAGGAAAAAAAACAAAAACAATAAACTAACCAAAAAATATTTCAAGAAAGCGACCTTTCGAGTATGACACAAAAATAATTTAATCTATTTAAATAAAAATGGATTTTTATCTTATGTTCCTTATGTCTTCCTAAACCGTTCATCCGGTTGCGATCAAACATTGGAGAACGATTGGAAGTATGCCTGCGAAGATTTTTGAGTAAGTAAAACTATGTTCCGATAGATAACGTGCACGTCGATCAGCGGCAGTTAGTTTAGGCAATAGATTCACTTATATTTCTACAGCATATAATCGTTAAGTTGCACCATATTTACCGTTGCTCTCGAAGATAATCAAAGAACACATTACTGTCGAGTATTACAATTTGAAGAAATCTACCAAGTACATAGCTAATATATTAATAAAGGATGCAATATGGCAGTTTTCGGTGTGGGTAATACAACTGAATCTATCGATGAAACCCATCAATATCAACTGGGACGCTACATTAGTAGTAATGAAGCAGTAACGGAAAATTTAAAGGTGAAGATGCAATATTGCCACACATCCCAATGATTCCAACAAATATGCCATTCGAGTTCAAACGTTTCCGGTGAGGTTCGCCTTCAGTCCAGTCAATGAACGCCGAAATGAGGGGTGTAGAGTGCATGGAATATGCGATTATTTCTTACTTCAAAACTTCGTTAGGAGTAGTTAGAAGGTAAACATAGTAAAAGTTCCTTTCTCTGGGGGGTGGGGAGGGGTGATTTTGTTTGTTTTTTCGATTATATCTCGAAAACGGTTGACTCTAGAAAAATAAGTTTCAAATAAAAATTATTGCTAATTAAATTTACTAAAAAACTGTTTATATACATCAATGGTTTTCAAGATATACGTTTAAAAAATCGATAATTTGCTTCAAGTGCCACAAACGTATATATGAAATTAAAGTATATTTAATGCTATACAACTATCTGACATTTTTTCTGAGAAACGATCGTGAAAGGCCCTAGAAGCCAATATTAGGCAAAAAGTGAGCTAAAAACTTTTTTTCTTTCGAAAACTAGCGATTTTCAATAACACATATCTCGAAAACCGCTCAAAGTTCAACAATTATGTATGGAATCAATTTTATAGTAAATTTAATTATCTTTAATTTTTATATGCAACATATTTTTCTAGAGTTCACAGCTTTCGAGATATAGTCGAAAAATCCAAAAATAGGACCTTCTCCCCTCCTCCCCCACCGTTAGCTCCGCTCCCCCCTCCCCGGAGGCGAGGACTTTTAGCGTGTTTATCTTTTAACTTCTCCTAACGAAGCCCAGACATAAAAAATAATCGCATATTTCGTTTAATCTACAATAACCTGGACTACATTCATTGATTATCTGAATTTCAAATTTGAAAGAATTTAAAAAACTATTATTTTTAATTTTGGTTAAATCAATTAATTTTTTGCAACATTTAATTTAATTGTCCTGATATGGCCCGGGAGTGTTTGTAACTCGAACGATGTTACCTTGAAAAGATGGGAAGTCCAATCTGATGAATTTTTTCTTATGTAATAGAATGGTTAATCGATTTTCCAGTAACACTCTCCCAGTAGCAGATCAAATTCAAAATTTTCGGATTATTTATCACGAAATAAATACTCCGAATAAGAGATGTGATTTTTTCCACTATCCACTATTGACTTTATATGCCATTAATTATTTAGATGCTCTTTACTTTTCACTTCTGGTTGCAGACTGATCAGTAAAGCGGTGTGACGTCACAAACCATATGTTTTTGGGCTATTGTTTTTAACAAACGACGACGATGACATATTTGAGTGTGTAAAATGAGAAACAAAACTACATTTTTTTTTTTTTTTTTTTTTTCTTCTCATAGCAGAAAAGTTATTATTAATTGAAACAGATTGAAAACCTAAACAATTAGTTATGTTTAATCCGAACTTGAACACGATTCTTTAGAATACAATCTAATCGATAATCTAAAGTCGACTCCAGGGAACTGATAGATCCCGTTGGCATAGCGATAGTTTTATAATAAATAATTACATATGTTGCAATTATGTTCATTTCATTCTCTAATAAATTTATTTTAAAACTATTTATTTATATTTACAACTGTATAAATTATATCACTGATGTTTGGCTTAAGTCTAGGAATGTGAAGTTTACAAGAAAGGATTGGTAAATCTAATGCCTGAGTGTGTAGTCTAGTTGCAAAACCGTCCAACTTCTCAATTTTGAGAAATACGTTTTTTCTGTTTTCCGAGTCCTAAGGCACATGTTCCACCTATTGGAAGCAAGAAACCTCGCTAAAACCCGTCAAATCTACTACTAAGGCATATGAAGTAAATAACATTATTATTGAAAAAGTAGGTTTGTAAGCACTGATAATGCAGTTCATAATCCGCCAGAGTTTCTTTCTCTGTCTCTGTCCATCTGAATTACTAACTTGATAATATTATTATTAATAATTCAATATCCAATTATGGTTTTACATGAATTTCAACCACCTAATCATTGCAACAGTACCGGGTTAAAAATTACAGTTTTGCGTGAAGATATATAGAAATATTGTGAGAAAATAATTCTCAACTGCATGATAAGATTTTTATTGTTAAAAAATAAAACTTCTATTATTAGTTAAACCTATCGATGTTCTTTACTTATAAGAGCAGGCGAAGCCGCTACTGGGGATGCTGGTATTATTATACTTTCGCGACTTATTTAATTTTTCCTGAGACTACCTCTGTTCTACACTACGTCCATAATACTGCTAGATAGCACGGACCTGTTGCCATCCAAGACAAACAGATCGAGGATACCAGAGACGAAGAGGTGACCTTTGGCAGGTCGTGAGGGAATAAGCAGATCGATGCTTGGCTTATGTAAGTCCTCCGCCATGTTACGTAACTAATAGAGTACGCAGCACGTGTACGCGTCGCGCTCACATGGAAACGTCTTATCATATAAGGTATCGATTATACATCGACGCATTCTTGGAAACAATGATTTGATCGGGAGAAAGAGGAAAACGCCTGCTAAATCTACATATCTCTGACAGCGGTACCTTAACTGGCACAAATGGATATGCTTTTTTTTTTTTGCCGAGCGGAAAACTGGGGAAAAAATAACCTGATACGATGTAGGTCGAGAATACAAGCTCGGGGATTTTTTCCAATCCCGTAATTTTGGAATTGTATCAATTCGGAGACCGATAACAATAAAACTAATTATTTTATTTTATCGAAACTTGAGGTACAAGATAGTCATTTTAAAATATGGTATTGTGTAAAGAAGAGTCTCAATCTATCATAAAACTACAGATAAAAATGAAATTAAAATAAATTTCTTCAAACGATTATTCTTAAATTACCATCAAGCGTCGCAGCTTCGCCCGCTCTCATAACTAAAGAACTAATAATAATGAAAAAACCAGTAAATTTTTAAGTTGGTTAAAATTGCACTGATTAGGTGGTTAAAGGTTACATCTATACCGTTGTATAAAAGGACAAACCATTTTTCGTTTGTGATCACTAGCCGCAAAAACTACTGAACCAATCAGTATCAAATTTTAACCATACCATTCTTATAGGTCCAGGAAGATTCAGCAATAATAAAACATAAAGATTTTAAATTATATTGCCACCAAAAAGCGATAAATATGTGGTGCGCAGTGAAGTTTGATAATCGACCGATAGGTGGCGAACACCATTCGAGAGAGGTTACAAAGGTACGGTTATATATAGAGCAAGCCATTTATGGTAAAATTACTTATTTTCAATTAAATTGCTATTTAAAAACCTATAAATATATGGAGCGGCATGTGGATCCTAGTGCAGTTTAAAAATCTACTGATATGTGGCCATTTTGCAACAAAGTTTGCAATGACAGAACTATGAGACCCAACTGTACCAAATTTTAACCAAGATTCAGTAGTGTTACCACTGTAAACTCTACTGCAGAATAGTCCTAACCACAAAGCAGTCCATTTTCAAACTTCACTGAGACCCACAGCCTTTTATTTATTTATATATAAACCTACAGTTTGGTACTAAACAACAACCTTGAACTCATATGACAGATATTTTTGTTGTTCGAACCTTGGATCTAAAAATTAATTTATTGTAGTCAATATAAATAAATAAATAACATTGGAACATTGAAGCATAACTATCTTCTAAATATAGATAATTTAATTTATTTATGTATAAACCTAAAGTTTGGTACTAAACAACAACCTTGAACTCATATGACAGATATTTTTGTTGTTCGAACCTTGGATCTAAAAATTAATTTATTGTAGTCAATATAAATAAATAAATAACATTGGAATATTGAAGCAGAACTATCTTCTAAATATAGATAATTTAATTTATTTATGTATAAACCTAAAGTTTGGTACTAAACAACAACCTTGAACTCATACGACAGATATTTTTGTTGTTCGAACCTTGGATCTAAAAATTAATTTATTGTAGTCAATATAAATAAATAAATGATATTGGAATATTAAAGCAGAACTATCATCTAAATATAGATAATTTAATTTATTTATGTATAAACCTAAAGTTTGGAGACCCAACTGTACCAAATTCTAACTACAACATCTTCATTGCTCTAGGAATAATTTATAATAATAAATTTTACCATAATAATGAGTATATTCTTAAGTGGCAGAAACAAGGTTTGCGAAACTGTCATATACTTTTATCGTTAGAAATTAAAATCCAAACAGATGGATCGATAAAATGATTTCTGCCAAATTGGATGTCTAATTATACTTTTAAGTACTCTTCAAATGCCCAATCAATGCAATTTTTACAAGGTTAAAAATTACTGCCATGTGTGAAAATATAATTGAAGAAATAATGCTAAATTCCATACTTCAATACAAAATTTTTCATTTTAATGAAATTTAATTATTAGTTAAAGTAATCTAAGTTCTTTATTTATGAGAGTGGACAAAGCCGCAACAGTGTATGCTAGTAAAAGTATAATTAGACATCCAATTTTAAAATTTAATCAAAGAATTGATAATCCAGATCGACTTTTTGATTTAGTAACAATTTCTATTGGACAGAAATACTCATAATTTATTGCTTTCATCTGGTTGGATTTCTAAACATAAAAGTATATACCATTGTGGCAAAAACCGTTACTGCCACTCATCAATGTACCTACATCTATTTTTTTTTATTGTAAACTTTATTATTGCTGAACCTTCCTAGAAGTATGGAAATTATGTAGTTAAAATTTGGTACAGGTGGATTCAGTAGTGTTACCACTGTAAACTCTACTGTAGAATAGTCCTAACCACAAAGCAGTCCATTTTCAAATTTCACTGAGACCCACAGCCTTTTATTTATTTATATATAAACCTACAGTTTGGTACTAAACAACAACCTTGAACTCATATGACAGATATTTTTGTTGTTCGAACCTTGGATCTAAAAATTAATTTATTGTAGTCAATATAAATAAATAAATAATATTGGAATATTGAAGCAGAACTATCTTCTAAATATGGATAATTTAATTTATTTATGTATAAACCTAAAGTTTGGTACTAAACAACAACCTTGAACTCATATGACAGATATTTTTGTTGTTCGAACCTTGGATCTAAAAATTAATTTATTGTAGTCAATATAAATAAATAAATAACATTGGAATATTGAAGCAGAACTATCTTCTAAATATGGATAATTTAATTTATTTATGTATAAACCTAGTTTGGTACTAAACAACAACCTTGAACTCATACGACAGATATTTTTTTGTTGTTCGAACCTTGGATCTAAAAATTAATTTATTGTAGTCAATATAAATAAATAAATAATATTGGAATATTGAAGCAGAACTATCTTCTAAATATACATAATTTAATTTATTTATGTATAAACCTAAAGTTTGGTACTAAACAACAACCTTGAACTCATACGACAGATATTTTTGTTGTTCGAACCTTGGATCTAAAAATTAATTTATTGTAGTCAATATAAATAAATAAATGATATTGGAATATTAAAGCAGAACTATCATCTAAATATAGATAATTTAATTTATTTATGTTGCCTGATCGAATGCTAGGTTTATATACAAAAATTAGCAAGTTATATTTTAATAATATTTGAATTTAAATTAAGAAATAATTATGGCAATTGGAAAAAGCATTTTCAATAAGTTTTTCAGTTATAGTTGTAGTTAGTATATAAAAATAATAAATGGATAATAATAAAATGAATATAATAACCTTCACTGTGCTTACAGTTCAACAGGATCCCAGCCATCAAGTACTTTGCAAATCTTAATTTAAAGATAAGACATAATTCTTCTTTTGAATAGAACAGAAAAAATAAATTCATTCTGGGACAAAGTCCCTTAAGAATAACATTTACATGACAGAATATAAATCATATTTGGCCTAAAAATTATAAATAAAATAAGATAATTCAAAGGAAATACAAGTTTATAATAAAACTAGCTGAAAGTACCCCGCTCCGCTACGGTTTAATATCATTAGGATGAAGACAACTTAAATTAGTAAAAGTTAAGCTTAACGTTGATAATTATTATTACTTAAATAAACCTGAACAATTCCATTCTTAGAATAATTTCAATAAGTAAATTTGAAAATTTGCAAAAGTTAATTTTATATTATTTTGATAGTCCTCCAGTGAAGCTTCAAGGCAGCACTACCATCTTACCCAGTTCTGATACCAGACCATCAGCTTTTCTTATGATGGCATACTTTAAGTGAATATAGTCTTAACTTCTCAACTTTTTTGAAGAAAGTTTAGTCTTTCTGTTTCTATTTTTGCGTACATATGAAGCATAAATTGGTTGAGGAGATTACGAAATTAAAGTAAATAAGGTTCTTCACCTCCTCGCTCCACTAACATTTAGGCGTAAAAATCAGCTGCAGACACAGTTTTCTTAAGTGATGTATTGGAGTTTGGGTCACGCTGAGGGATGTTAATCCTGTACCTTTCTTCTCCATGGTAGAACATGATACGAAACTAAAGAGAATCATACACTTGGTAGAACTATTGATTCTTATCTGTTTTTTGTCCCTACATCGAACTGGCCTTACATGTCATCACCAGAGAACATAAGTCTTTTAACCCCCTCTTTAACATAAGTCTTTTAATAGCTTCTCTTCACGAAACAACTCAAACTTGTAAGTTGTAAGTAACCTATGCAGCTACCATGAGTTCACAGAAAGTACCAATATCATAAGGTTTTGACATCGATCGTATTTTTTTTGTTTACAACTATAAGGAACTTAAACGGTGGTCAAAGTTTGCGGCTTAAAGATCTAACCTATTTTTTAACTTAGCTTATATCCAAATACCATATGATAATTAATCTTTTATTATTCACCCAATAAAAATTGAAATCGCATTTTTCGCAAATTAGCCGCGATCCAGGCCGATTTTTTAAAATTCCTTTCTTAGCGAGCACCTACGGCCCTAGAGGAATCTACATATCGAATTTCATTCCAATCCGTTCGGTGGTTTCTGAGATTTCGTGTTAAGTGAGTGAGTGGTATTTGACAAATATATAATAGATAACATAAAGAAAAAAAAATCTACGCATATATAAAATACACACACACACATACATACATAAACTATAAATACAATCAGTATAGGAAAGAATATTACATACAAAGTTGATTGAACGATAGATTTCTGTTACGCATAGTGAAGCATGAAGATAAATATTATTTGTTGAGAGGGAACAGAAAAAAATGTTAGAGAAAAATAAACATGAAAAGTATCTGAATAGAAGTGAAAACATTATCATAAGACAATTTTTGAAACAAGCTGAAGTTTTATATCTGATATATTAGGATGAAATTCATTATAAATAATCCATATAATTAGATAGAATTTTAATTATTGATAGCACATAAAGTGTAATTAATTAACTTTTTTACAATATAATTAATCTGCTAATTAATGAAATAGAAGATTTATGTATATTACAAAAATATTATCCATAAAGCCCTATCTTACTAGTTACGAACTACTTTTTTAAAATTCTCAGTGTCATCTCATTTCCCCCAAAGTATATCGGATTTATTGTTTATTAATTTACAAATTCTAGGGTATTCTCTATAATATTGTGCCATGCCATTGGTAAGTGTAACTTGTCTATTTATTAATTCATTTATCTAATTATTCATTATAAAGAATAAATTATTTATGTCTTAGTAATAAATAAAATGAAATTTATTAAAATAAAATAATATCTTCAGAAGTGAATAATGATGAAATAATAAAAGCAGTTCTGAATCCAGAGCAATCGGCAGCAGTAGATGAAGATGAAACAATAATTGATACTATGAACAACAAAGAATTTACAAGGCTTTGAAAAAAAAAAAACATTTAATTGTATTGAACATATTTCACTTTTTCAGACACCTGAACACTAAAAAACTTAAGTGGTACTAAAATTAAAAGCAAGTTGATGTTTAGTGATATTTTAATTATTGCAATAAAAGGTATATTTTTAATGAGGGTAACATAAAAAAAAAATTAATTGTGTTCATTTTTATAAATGGCTAAATCTTTAATGGCTTTCATAAATACTAATGCAGTCAAATTTGCTAAGTAATAATATTGAAAACTTCTATATATTAATTTTTAATTCACAACTATAAGACTCAAACTATTAGTGATAAGCAAAAAGGCACGAAGATATAATTTTTTAAAAAGTCATTTTAGTTTCTACCGGTCTGTCAAATTAATATTCATTTTATATTATTCAGGCTAAATCATATCAAAGTTAAAGAAAAAAAGTTTTGGTTTTAAAAGTAAACTCAACAAAATATACTTTTCGCATAAGTTTTTTTTTTTTTTTTTTTTTTTTTTTTTTTTTTTTTTTTTTTTTTTTTTTTTTTTTTTTTTTTTTTTTTTTTTTTTTTTTTTTTTTTTTTTTTTTTTTTTTAAATCTCCCTTTTATTATCATTTTTAAAAAATGGCATTTAAACACTCTCTTTAGGTTTAATCCTTTTTACCGGACATTAAAGGATTCTCATTACAAATCTGCCCGATCTAATGATTTTCAAAGGATATTCAGCCATTGTCCTTTTGAAAATGATTGAGCTATTTATTTATTATTGTACTATTTATTTTTTTTTTTTTTTAAAGACACTCTCTAATCCTTTTAAGCGTTTACAGGGCATTCTCTTCCTTCATTTTGGATTTTGGCTGTTTTGGTCAGATGCTAATATATTTCTCGGGAGCTTGGAGATAGTTTATCAACCCTATCTTCCCCCCCCCCCCCCCCCCCCAACAGGTTTTACTCTTCAGGTCCAATATAGAATCACGACAGTGGGAGTTCAGGGATTATTTTTCTTATTTTAAAACTTATGACAGATAATAAGTTTATTTTTTGTAAACTTACAACTTAAAACCCAAAAAACAAACAAGGTTGTTTATCATTATTATTTTTTTTTTTTTTTTTTTTTTTGCGTTACCTCATACGGACTCAAAAAATATTTTATATTAGTATCTGATTAAATTGTGAACTTCAATTTGTTCAGAAGAGGGAGGTTATTCTACCAGTTTTCAACTCATCCTTGCCATTATTGTTGGGAATCATTAAGTAAATCTGTGTTGTTTGTTGGAGCTTAACTTAAGTACTTCATCTAGGGAAGGAAGGATGAGTTATCCTATAGGTTACCAACCTATTCTAGCCACCATGGGAAGGTCAAGATTCATTTCCTTGGTCCTTTATGAAATAAATTTCAACCATGCTCAGGTGGTAATCTAACCCATGACCTTCTGCACCTGGCGCTGAGACCCTTGCCCCATCGCACTCAGGTATCGAGGTCCCATAGTAGATATTTTTGGTCAGTCAATTAATGATTGGAACAATAAAAAAAAAAAAGGGTATTCTGATTATTTTTTATAGTTTTTCAAGGTAATTTCCACTTTCATTTTAGATGATCCAAGCTTTATAAATTCTATAGATTAAGAAATACAGACTTTTATGAGCTTAAGAATTTTATAATGAGTAATTATTATAACTAAGAAGCATCAAGAGGTCAGATATGTCACAAAAGTTTATTTTTTCGATTTTTCAAGGATAACTATGAGAAGATTAATATAAGGCAGAATTTTCGACATCCATACTAGCATAATCAGAGGCCAACGTTTCAACTGTTGAAGAAGCGTCCTCAAAATCTCGTTCCTCCAAACCTTCTTTCAGATACCAGTGGAAGAAAGCCTTCTTGTCAGCCATCAGTTGGTGCTTTCTCAATAAAGAGAGCCATACCTCACCAACAGCCGTGTTGTTCGAGAGGGATACAACTGACCTAGGGCCTGTGGCTAGTTCCAGTTCTGGAGAGGAAACAGGGTTCTGGAAATTAATGCCAACCTTGAACCCCGTCGGTGACCATCTGACAAAATTTATCATTTTTGTATCCTTCAAATGTCTAATAGCACTGTTGACATCTTTTGGGGCGACGTCTCCTCTATAAAGAAGACAACAAGCCATATAGAGACCACCATGAAGATCACACATAGCCAGTCGGCTGGCAGGATCAAAGCATTGGCTTGTAATGTTTTGAACCGAGAAGGTCTCGTGAAAAGATTTTTTCATGTTGACAATGGGAGCGAGGCCCATAATGGGAAAGTGTATTTTTGGATAAGGCACCAGGTTAGTCTGGAAATCAACAAAATCAGCATTAAGATCTCCTTCAAACCTGAGGCTAGTCGTGATGGCACTAACTGTCTGAGCGACCAGTCGGTTCAGGTGAGAGTACATTGGATGGTCCACAGACAGCTTCCATTTGCAGATATTTGACATTGCTTCATTATCGGCCAGGAATACACAATCGGCATTATCTAATGTTTCACTTGTTGACAGGACAGCATTGTAGGGTTCCACGACTGCTGTTGATAGCTATATTAAAAAAAAAAAAAAAAAAAAAAAAAAGCAAAAATCTTAGTAAATCTTTGATTAATTCTAAACCTGTACTATATATAAATATAAATATATATATATATATATATATATATATATATATATATATATATATATATATATATATATACATTTTTTTTTAACAAACAAAAATTATGAATGAATGGAAAAAAAAAAAAAAAAAAATAAATAAATCCAAGAAAATTGGTTATGTAAAGAAAAAACACTGTCTAACAAAACAGTTAGTGGAAAGCCTAAAATGATCTGCCAATATGTTTTGGTTAATTATGCCTCATGACTTCTAGGGAACACTATAATAATAATAGAATTATAATTAATAATAATAAAATTATTATATAATTATTAATAATAATATTTATTATTAAGAATAAATAACGATAATATTTATAAATAAATAATAATAAATAATTTAAATAAATAAATAAATAAATAAATAATAATATTTATTATTATTGAAAGAAGCCTTTCAATAAACCCTAAGATAAGGCACTATAATACAGTCGTCAAACCTGTTATACTATATGGAATGGAAACATCTTCCCTCCCTAGCCTAAGGAAAATGTTAGCCATAGAAAGAAGGATACTTAGAAGAATTCACGGACCAAAGAAGACAGAAGAAGGCTTTAGGTTGAGACCTAATAAAGAAATTTACAAGGATATAAATGATCTGGATACAGACATAAGAATAAGAAGATTAAAGTTCTACGGGCATATGGTGAGGATGGGCCCAGAAAGATTAAATAGAGAAATCTTCTATAAAATCAAGAGGATACAAGAGTTCTGGGGGATATGTCAAACAGAAAGAGGAAACTGACAAACGGGGAATAACAGACCAGGACTGTTTTGATAGGGATGAATACAGGAAAAAACTATATGTAATCAAGGTTCTTGTGGGAAGGAATGATGCGAGAAAAGGAATAGCGTGGACCGAAGAAAGAAGGAAGGAGCAATCGGAAAGAATGAAGAAAAGGTGGGAAGAGAGAAGGAAGGAGAGAATGATATTCGTGTGGTCTCTAAGGCGGTTACATGAAAAAAAAAAAAAATAATAATAATATTTATATTAATTCACATGAGATTCTATTGTGACCTTGAAGAGGGAATGTAATATTAGAAATATTAATATTAATAATTAAAATTACTTTATTTTTTTTATTATTGAGTAACAATAAAGTAATTATATGAGTGTAACATTATAAAAAAAAATAATAATTTTGTTCATTTTTATAAATGGCTAAATCTTTAATGGTTTTTATAAATACTAATGCAGTCAAATTTGTTATGTAATAATATTGAAAACTTATAAATATATTAATTTTTAATTCACAACCAAAGACTCAAACTATTAGTCATTCAGCAAAAAGGCACAAAAATAAAATTTTTTCAAAAGTGATTTAAAGTTTTTGAACTTAATATTTATTTTATATTATCAGGCTAAATCATATCAAAGTTAAAGAAAAAAGTTTTGGTTTGAAAAGTAAACTCAACAAAATATACTTTTAGCATAAGCTTTTATTTGTTTTCAAAATCACCATTTTATTATCGTTTTAAAAAAAATAACATTTAAACACTCTCTTTAGGTTTAATGCTTTTTAAAGGACATTAAAGGATACTTGTTTCAGATCTGCCCAATCTAATGATTTTTTAAGGATATTTGGCCATTGTTCTTTTGAAAATGATTGAGATATTTTTTTTTTTTTTTTCCCCCGAATTCTCCTCAGAAATGGAAGTTAAGTTAAGCAATTAACTCAATCAATTTTTCTTTGGGTTCTTTCTATTCCTCCAGTAGGCCTTCATTCTTTAAGAAAAGGCTTGTTTATGCTCTTCTGGCCACTTTGGTCTGTACTGTTTTTGTTTTGGTTGCTCTGGTACATCTTCCCATTTGTCTACTTTGCGTCTAAAGATGTTTCTTTCTAAAATGTCTGCAGGTCTTATGTTTGTATTTTTAAGGTTTTTTTGAATTTCATCTAGCCATGGTGTGGAATTCTTAAGTGAAGTTACATAACCTATTATTTTTTTTTCGTCCGTCGATTTTCTGGTAGTCGGCTGGGATGACCGAAAAATTTCATTCTCCTTTTCTTAATATCAATTTCAATGTTTGAATAATTTTTCGTAGTTTTAATTGTTTGTAACCTGTAACCGTCCTGGGTATGCCTTCCTCCTAGAATTTTCCTGATGATCTTTCTCTCTTCTTCTTTGATTTCCTGAAGTCGTTTCCTGTTAAGGGTTAGTGTTTCACTTGCGTAAAGAATTGTTGGTTTTACGACCGTTTGTAGTGTCGAATTTTTGTTCCTCTTGACATTGATTTTTTATTGTAGAGGTTTCGTGTTAACCTTAATCCTCTTTAAATTTTTTGTAGGCGATGTTACTGTGAGATTTTTTTCAATACCTGTCAGTTCGATGAATTCTCCGAGGTACTTAAAGTATGGGACCTTGTCGATTTTACCATATTTTGTTTTCAAGCTTATAATCTTTGTTTTTTAAACAAAATAATTTAGTTTTCTCAAATGAAATTTGTAACCCTACTTTTGCCGCACATTCTTTGAGTACTTCCAGCTGGTCGACCGCAGCCTGCTCATCCTCCGTTAATATCGCGTCGTCTGCGAATGCAAGATATGGTATGTAGATGTTGTTTTTAGCAACGCCCAGTAGGATTGGCTTCCAAACCACACATTTCCTGAGTTCCTTCTCCCATTCTTCCATAACTTTGTCTAGAACTACGTTGAATAAAATTGGAGAGAGTCCATCACCATGTCTCACACCTGTTCGAATGTCGAACGGTTCTGAAATTTCCCCCATAAATTTTACATTAGATTTTGTGCCAGTAAGAGTTTGTTTTATGATTTCTATTATTTTCGGATCTAATCCCCTCTCTTCTAAAATTTGGAATAGTGAGGGTCTGTCTATTGAATCGTATGCTTTTTTTGAAATCTACAAATGTGCATACTACAGGTTTTTGTCTTAGAGTCGCATTTTGAGTATGGTTTTGAGGTTGAAAATTTACTCTGGACATGATCTATTTGGTCTGAATCCTGCTAATTTGGGTTCTAATTGCTGTTGTGTTCTATTCCAGAGACAAGCTGATAGAATTTTGTACGTGACGGGTAAGAGAGAGAGATCCCTCTATAGTTGTTAACATCTGATTTATTACCGCTTTTGTGTAGCGGGTGAATCAAAGCAATCTTCCAGTCATCCGGAATTGTTTCAGTTTGCCAGATGTTTTGTATTATTTGTGTAATTTCATTGAGAGATTTTGGGCCTAAATTTTTCAAGAGCTGAGCGAACCAGACTTACCTTCTATGTCCAAGGCCCTATGGTCTTCCTTTGTCTGTTACCTCCCAAGGCTAAAATTAGCCTGCCTAAGTTTTTCAACTGTGTTTTTTTTATGTTATTTACCAAAGATATTATTTTCCCTTGCAAATGAGTGGTGATCTGAGCAGAAGATTTCTCAACCGATTATATCAGCACACCGGAACAATTCAGCCACCGGCGATTCTCTTAGGGGCCCCACGGAGATATAGCAGCGGCTGCCTCAGCACATGGGTGAGTGATTTTCACTTTAATACTTGGTTTAGATATCTTCTATTAAAGGTTTCCCCAAAATTGCGGGCATTCGTTTAAATAAAATTACATGAAGTCCATTACCCAGAGCCTGCTGCGATTTCTGAGGAAGTTACCCTTCCTTTTAGGTCGCATCGGAAGATTTTACAATCATTGATCAAACATTTATTTATTATATACATTTATAAACATTATTTATTAACAAGGTTATTTATTATTATTATTATTTTATTTTATTTTTTATTTTATTTTTTGCATTACCTCATTCGGACTCAATAAAGTTTTTCTATTATATCTGATCAAATTGTGAACTTCAATTTTTTCAGAAGATGGAGGTTATTCTACAATTTTCAACTCATCCTTGCCATTATTGTTTGGAATCATTAATAGGCCAGTCAAATAAGAAACAAAAAAAAAAAAAAAGGCAAACATCGGAAAAAATTAAGAAGTTCTGATTTTTTGATATGTTGTTAGGATACATGAGAGTAGTGGAAAACAAGTTTGCAACTTCCAAAGACCTGTGCTAGCTCCGTGGTAGTCAGTCAAAAAACCTCGATTTTCTTCCACTTTTTTCAAAATTTCATAAATATCTCGAGAACCATGCATCTTACGAAAAATATTTTTTTTCTTCTTTTTTATAATAGATACAATTACCTACATTTTGAGCCCAAGATCTGCTCTGTAGCTTTAATAAGTTCGAAGATTCAGCTCTTCATAGATAGGGTATTTTTTCCAAAAATTTTCCATGTCCACTTTAAGTCATCTGTTTAATAGAATATCGGCTTCTATACTCATCCCAGGACATTGTTTTCTATTGTAACTCTGTTGTAGAGAAATTATTACCTTTAATTTATGCACAAAGCGGAGAGCCCAGTAGCTCTTTCATATTATTAAAAAATCGTCTGCCAAGAAGGATGGCGCATAGCTTCCTCATATTGGTAGATTCTACAAATACAACTGTACAGTTCAATCCGATCGCAACGAATTTATAGGAATCAATGCCGATGCAAGTCCCTAAATACCTCGAAAATCTTTCGACCGGATTCGACGATTAGTTCGCAAGCAATACATTTTCACAGAATCTCATGTAATTTCTGACGATTGTGAAAAGCCTCCTACAGATTTGATTGCAACTATATTGATACGGGTACCACCTAAACTACAAACTACATACTACCTGGAAATTTCACTGAAATCGGTTAAAAATTGAGAAAGTTAGGGGGGGAGGGATAAGGAAAGTGACCACATACAGACAGACAGACACAGAACCAAATTTGTTCAGGGTGTTATACAACGTAAAACTCGAGTGGAAATTTTGATGTCAATTATTTAGTGAAGAAGGAATGCGCGCAGAGGCACCAAGTCAACATTTTATTCATTATTCATGTCACGCCCTGAAAATATCGTCATAGAAGCAAATTCGTTTGCGGTGCTAGATGGTGACTACTTGCTACATCGAGTAATTTGGCACCCCAAAAATACAATAAGTCAAATAGTAGCGTCTTATGTAAGTTACACATCCAAAAATTTTGGAAGAAATGCAACCGTTGTTTTCGATGGCTACCCTGAGGATGATTCAAAACGAAACACCAAATCGGCGGAGCGTTTACTTCGTTGTGCTGCCTCATCCTGCAGCGACATTATTTTTGAAGAGTGGACTCAAATAGTGGTGCCCCAGGAGAAGTTTTTGACAAACGAAAGCAACAAACGACGCCTAATCAGCTTCCTCCGGTCTGGTTTAGAAAAAGTGGACAAAAAAACAAGACAGGCAGAAGAGGACGCAGACTCCACCATCGTAAGAACTGCAATTGATAAGAGCTCTTTCTTTGAAAATGTATTAATAATTGGAGAGGATGTCGACTTGGTGGTTCTCCTGAATGGATTAGGGTCAGATAAGGAAAACGTCTTCTTCCAAAAAGTAGCAGATCAGGTTGCCAGCAATTTTCATCCACCTCGTTCAAACATGGAGATCTGTTCTTTCCCCCCTCCTTCGGCCTGTTCTTTCACGCATTTAGCGGTTGTGACACCACATCGGCTATATCCGGGCAAGGAAAAACAAAGATGCTAGCTGCTGTGGAGAAAAATCAATGTCTAGTGGACGAGGTAGACGTGTTCCTAAAGCCTGGCGTAACTCGGGAACAGGTAACTGCTGCTGGCATCAAGTGCCTTGTAGCACTGTGTGGAGGAGAAACCCACGACACTCTGCACTCTTTGCGGTACAAGCTGTGTGTGCACGCAGCTGCCAATGAAAAGGTCAACCTGGCTCGTCTGCCCCCAACTGAAGAGGCTGCCGCTCAACACTTCTATCGAACGTCCAAATTCAAAAAGGGCTAAGAGTGGATAAGGATCCAACCTTGTGGGGATAGACCAGAAGCCAGCAGTGCCTGCTACCCGTCATGACAACAAAAGAGCCTGCTTCACAAAGTTTGTTGAAATTTATCTCTCTCCTGTAAGTGTCGTAAGCAATGCTCTGGAGGAGGCTGCAGCTGCAAGAAAGCAGGTCTGAAGTGTTCTGCTTTGTGCAGCTTTTGTATGGGAAAGACGTGCTTCAATATTCCTACAGTAGATATCGAAGAATCCGACGATGAGGACTAAAACATAGGCCTGCGTCTAAACATATATATACATATGCAAGTTTTTTTTCAATGTTAATATTTTTTGTATTAGATATTATTTCACAATTAGCTTCAATTTTGATACACAATTTTCACATTCATTATTATTTCTTTCTTTCACAATGATAATTTTTTCCGAAATTAATAATAAACTTATATTAGAAATCTTTTGTCTTTTTTTGTCTCTTTCTTTAGAAATAATATGAGTCATGTTAATTATCAGACTCTCAAGTTGCAAAATTTCAGAATTTGCCAAATTCGGTTTTTTGAAAATGATAGAGCTATTGGCCTCTCAGCTAAGTGCATAAATTAATGGTGATAACTGCCCTACAACAGAGTTATAATAGAAAAAATGCGCAGGGATGAGTATAGAAGCCGTAGAAGATGACTGTGGACTTGGAAAAATTTTTTTACCCCATCTTTGAAGATCTGACTCTCTTAATTTATTAAAGCTACAGAGCAGATTTTGGGCTCAAATTGTAGGTAATTTTATCTACTTTTAACACTTTGACGACCAAGCCATTTCTGTTTCAATATTTTCCTGAGGACCAAACATTTTTTTTTCGCTCAAAAGCTGCATTCAGCAGTTATATAACAATGTCATGCATTTTTATAATCATTAGCAACCCATTAATTATGGTGATTAGGGCAAAAATGTAGCGGGCCTATGTGCCCGCCAATGTCCGTGGGGCACTGCCCGTTTTTTTCTAAATCATAAAATAACTATTTTTTCCTTTAATAGATATTTTTTTTTACTTCTCTAATGACATATTTTGATTTGTTTTTCATTTTCACACAAAATATTACTGCACTGTTGGAAAAAAATGTATAAACCCCTTCAAGATTAGTTCTTTTTCCATAAAATGAATATGTGAATAACAAAAAATAGTACCAAGCTGTAAAAAAAAAAAAAAAAAAAAAAAAAAAAAAAAAAAAAAAAAATTAATTTCCAGAAATGTTGATGGAACAACATATTAGGTTTATTATTCAGCAAAAATGTGTTGTTCACCCGATCAGGTATAAAACTGTTCTTTAGGTGATTGACCTGCCGAAATCCTTCCAACACCTTTTATTACCCTTTCGCTATTTTCAACCCTACTACCTCGCACCCTCCACTTTATTTAGTATGCTTATAGCTCTTGTTGCAAACAGAGATTACTTACTTAGTAGTACCTTTAGTGCGTTATCGAAATTCAGTTTTTTGTAAGTTAGTCCATTTTTTGTTTAAAAATGTTTCGTGGAATATCTTCCCATACCAAGCGTATCGTGGAGTTGGCAATGCAAAATAAATTGCCTTCCGATTCGGAGTCAGATAAGGATACAACAATCGTATTGGTAGAAAATTTATCAGTTTTTCCAAGTCCTTTATAATTTTAATAAGATAAAAATAACTTTAAAATACGCTTAACAAATCAGCTTCCAGGAATTGTTATGGCAATAGAATAAAGCTAAGCTCAACCCAAGTTGATAATTGTGTTCACAATAACTATAGCTATCATAATAATAAGGTAACTTGATTTTACAATGACGTAAGTATTTCTGGAACAAAATTGTTTGTGGGTTTCACTAGCGGTCCTATGTGCCCGCTGTGGTCCCCTTGGTAAGTTGCTGAGTGGGCCTACCTGCCCGCTTTGGTCGTTAAAGTGTTAAAAAGAACTGAAGAGTATTTTTCATAAGATGCATGGTTCTCGAGTTATTAAGTAAGTAATGGCTCTCGAAATTCTGAAAAAAGTAGAAAAAAATCGAGTGTTTTTACCGCCCGGAGCTAGCACAGGTCATCAGAAGTTGCAAACTTGGTTTTACACTACTCTCATGTATCCTAACAACATATCAAAAATCAGAACTTCTTCATTTTTTTTGATGTTCATGTCTTATTTGACTGGCCTATAAGTAAATCTGTGTTGTTTGTTGGAGCTTAACTTAAGTACTTCATCTAGGGAAGGAAGGATGAGTTATCCTATAGGTTACCAACCTATTCTAGCCACCATGGGAAGGTCAAGATTCATTTCCTTGGTCCTTTATGAAATAAATTTCAACCATGCTCAGGTGGTAATCTAACCCATGACCTTCTGCACCTGGCGCTGAGACCCTTGCCCCATCGCACTCAGGTATCGAGATCCCATAGTAGATATTTTTGGTCAGTCAATTAATGATTGGAACAATAAAAAAAAAGAAGGTATTCTGATTATTTTTTATAGTTTTTCAAGGTAATTTCCACTTTCATTTTAGATGATCCAAGCTTTATAAATTCTATAGATTAAGAAATACAGACTTTTATGAGCTTAAGAATTTTATAATGAGTAATTATAATTATTATAACAAAGAAGCATCAAGAGGTCAGATATGTCACAAAAGTTTATTTTTTCGATTTTTCAAGGATAACTATGAGAAGATTAATATAAGGCAGAATTGTCGACATCTATACTAGCATAATCAGAGGCCAACGTTTCAACTGTTGAAGAAGCGTCCTCAAAATCTCGTTCCTCCAAACCTTCTTTCAGATACCAGTGGAAGAAAGCCTTCTTGTCAGCCATCAGTTGGTGCTTTCTCAATAAAGAGAGCCATACCTCACCAACAGCCGTGTTGTTCGAGAGGGATACAACTGATCTAGGGCCTGTGGCTAGTTCCAGTTCTGGAGAGGAAACAGGGTTTTGGAAATTTATGCCAACCTTGAACCCGGTCGGTGACCATCTGACGAAATTTATTATTCTTGTATCCTTCAAATGTCTAATAGCACTGTTGACATCTTTTGGTGCGACGTCTCCTCTATAAAGAAGACAACAAGCCATATAGAGACCACCATGAAGATCACACATAGCCAGTCGGCTGGCAGGATCAAAGCATTGGCTTGTAATGTTTTGAACCGAGAAGGTCTCGTGGAAAGATTTTTTCACGTTGACAATGGGAGCGAGGCCCATAATGGGAAAGTGTATTTTTGGATAAGGCACCAGGTTGGTCTGGAAATCAACAAAATCAGCATTAAGATCTCCCTCAAACCTGAGGCTAGTCGTGATGGCACTAACTGTCTGAGCGACCAGTCGGTTCAGGTGAGAGTACATTGGATGGTCCACAGACAGCTTCCATTTGCAGATATTCGACATTGCTTCATTATCGGCCAGGAATACACAATCGGCATTATCTAATGTTTCACTTGTTGACAGGACAGCATTGTAGGGTTCCACGACTGCTGTTGATAGCTATATCCAAAAAATAAAAAAGCAAAAATCTTAGTGAATCTTTTACTAATTCTAAACCTGTACTATATGTATGTATATATATATATATATATATATATATATATATATATATATATATATATATATATATATATATATATATATATATTTTTTTTTTTTTTTTTTGCAACAAACTACACAATAATGGACGGATAGAAAAAAAAAAAAAAAATAAATCCAAGAAAATTGGTTGTGTAAAGAAAAAACACTGTCTAACTATACAGTTAGTGGTAAGCCTAAAATTATCGGTCAATAGTGAGATGTTTTAGTTAATTATGCCTTATGAATTATAAGGAACACTATAATAATAATAATATTACAATTAATAATAATAAAATTATTATATAATTATTATTAATAATATTAATATTAATTCACATCAGACTCTATTGTGACCTTAAAGAGGGAATGTAATATTAGAAATATTAATATTAATAATTAAAATTACTTTATTTTTTTTTATTATTAAGTAGTAATAAAGTAATTGTTATGAGAGTTAACGGATGGATGGTTGCACTGTTGAGACACAGTTAGTTACCATATAAAAAAAACATGTACCACATTAAAATTGAAATAATAATTTAATATTAATAAAAAACAAGGTGAATTATTATATTTTGAAGCTGTCCTATTTGATTTTCATTGCTAGAAAAGTAATAAATACAGTTTTTGTTAACATGAACAGGATACTGAAAACATGGAAAATGAATTACAAAATAATAATCATATTGCCTGAATACAAAACTCACAAATCAAATAAAAAATTCCCATGATATTGGACTTCCCATGTATTCAGTGCTTCTGATTTAAAAAAATAAATAAATAATAAACATAAAATACTTTCCTCTAATGTCAATATAGACGGCTCAAACTATAACCATTATGGCGCCCATAACCACAACACCTATAATATTTTAATTGATCTAATAATACAATAATCAGCGGCAGTCAAGATGCGATTCAAAGTTAACCAAGTACATAGCAACTGTCCCATGCCAAACAGTAACATACATCCATTATGGTAATTACAACTTTGAAAAAGTCAAAAGGTGGTAGTATATGGTGTCACTGTGGATAATGACATGAACCAGGAGGTGACACAAGGGACTATTGCTCAAATATATGTTATTATGGTTTCCTCAAACATAAGAAAAGCTATGATCATTTACTGCTATGATTTAAAAAGCTATTTCAGTACAAGGTACTCATATGACCAGTTTTGACAAATGGGTCAGAAAAATGGACAATGACAAAGGCCATATTTGTTTTCGAGAGGCAGATAACTGAACCTAATAAAAAAAATAGTGAATTGATGATAAGAGCCTTTAACTAGCTAATATATTGAGATAGCTATATAGTATATTGAGATAGCTAGACTCAAGTCGGTGGGCCATGTTGTTCGGTGGAGAACTCTAATCCAAAAGAAATACTTTGTTTAGAACCAGCAGGAGACAGAAAAGTGGGGAGAACGAAGTCAAGATGGATAGGTGGAACAATTGCCGATCCCTAAACTCTAGGGATCAAGAACTAATGAATGACTGCCCGTGACTGAGAAAAGTAGCCAAGATCTATCGATGGATTGTAGAACTTGAGATGATGATGAATAATTCGAACAGCAATGAAGAACTCTTTGGATGTTAGGTATGATTTCTCATTAGAATGTGTGTATACAAATATTTTTTATAGAATTGCGGTATTATGATACTGAAATTTATGATATTTTTATTAGACCTGAACTATGAAAAACTATTGTAACTGTAATGAGTTTCCGCAATGCTTCTTGAAAATAATGCGTTATTCAAAATACTTATCTTATTTTTCAACATACATCTGACAATGATTTACCAAGTTTTCAATATCAGATTTTAAAAACTTAGAGTCACCTGATGAACTTCAGGCCTTCATAACCCAAGTCCTTTAATTTATTTACAGTCGTTATCGAAATATGAGGTCAGGAGTTATCATGCAGCAGGATAGATCATTTCCTGTTCATGAATGCAGGCTGTTGTTCGATCAAATTTTGATTCATTCAGTCTTTTCTCAGTCTTCCCTTCTTCCTTGCACCTCTAAGGTTCCCCTCCAAAAATTTCCTTATGGATCTTGTTTCATCTATCGGCACAACCTGCCTTTATTCAGCCTACCAAATCCTGCTTCTGGTACAGTTCTCTTAACTCATTTTTCCTAATTCTTTACCAACCATCTACCCTTAGACAACCAATGATTAAGGATCTTTCTTTCCCAATAAACAAATAATTTTATTAAATATTTAAATTCATAGAATGTAAATATTTTGTTGGGAATTAACAGACGTTGCTTTAATTGTCCCTAAACATTAAAATTTCATATCTTTCATTCCTTGAGGTTTGCGAGTGAATAGTGAGGGCTAACAGGGCTATTTTGGGCTTAATAAACACCTGAGAAGCTCTGCCATCTCCCGCCATTCGATGTGTCTCCTCAATCAGGCATACAAATCCGAGACCCTAACTAGCATTGAAGAAAAAGGTTTATTTATCTTTGAAAGCAAAATTATTCATAGCATTTTCGGACCTGTCAAGATCAGAGAGAGAAATATATGATCTGTATGGGGAAGCAAATGTGATGAGGTTCATCAAGCTTGAGAACTGCGTTGGGCTGGCAACATTGCCAGAATAATAGAGGAAGAAATTTCCAGGAAGCTGCTGAATGGAAAGATCTATGAGACAAGAAGAAGAGGCAGACCATGTCTTAGATGGGAGGACACTGTAATTCAGGATGCCTAGAAATTGCTAAAAACCCGCAACTGGCAAGGGACTGTTGAGGATAGAGCTACCTGGCGAAGGCTCATTAACGCAGCCAAGGACCACAACGGTCTGTAGTGCCACAGAGTAGTGGTAGTAATACATTTCATATGAGAAAACTATATAGAAAATTAAGAAATTACTATGAAGCATTAACGTTAAAGATTCACATTTCTGGCATTTTTTTAATAATTATTTTTTTCCTCAGACTTTACAACATTAGGCCATATGCTGAAACCCTACAAATCTTGACCATGAGTATTCTCTTCCATGTGTTCCTTCCCAATCTCCCCCCAACAAACCTCTCGCTGCCATCATCTCTTCCACTCCATGCAACCATGTTTTCCTTGGGCGACCTTCTCTATGTTATCTCTTCCGGGACATCTAATAGCTTCCTTGCCCATCTCTCTGGCCCCATTCTTCTCAGATGACTGCACCACTGTAACTATTTGCTCCCGATAGTGTCATTACGGCTTTGTCCACTATAATGTCTCTGATAGCCTTGCTCATCAATCCTTGAAATGCAATAACTTCTCCAAAAATCCATTTCTATTGCTTGCAGCCTCTTCACACCTCTCATCACAACCACCCACACCCTTCCAAGCTATAAAGAGTCACACTTCAAGAAAGGTGTGGAAAATTTACTTTAAAAAAGCATATCCAAGAGGGAATGCAAGCTAAAATAAATAAATAAAATAACAGTTATCATTTGATAACCAACAGCTGTTTAAAGATATAAAGCCAATTAATTACCTTATGTGATGGGAAGATTGCTATCTCAAGAAAACTTTTCTTGGGGTATTCCGAAGACAGATCAGATGATAAAAGAGTGGATAAGCCAGATCCAGTACCGCCTCCGTATGAGTGAAACGTGAAGAACCCTTGAAGTTGGTCTGAAGCTTCAGCCATCTTCCGAAGGATTTCCACTGATCTCTTTCCAGTAGGAAGACCCACTGTGTATCTTCCTCTGGCAAAATTATTGGCAGCATCCTCAGTTCCACTTAACAAGTTCTCTGGTCTGAACAAATTCTTGAACTTACCAGTTCTGATTTGATCTATAAATTTGACACCAGGAAAAATAATGTTATTAATTATATTATTTTTTTTTTTTTTTTTAATTCCCTTTTAGTTTTATTGATTTTAGATACAAATACAAATACCTTATTAATTATACAAAATAATATAGAGCTGTAAAGTATCATTAGTACTAGAGTTGTTTCAAAAATAAGATTCCTTATAATTAATTGTTTCATTAAGGAGATTAATATAAATTATTCATTTTTTAAAAGGCATAACTCCCCATTATTCATTTTTTATTCATCAACTTCGACATGTTTCAGAGCTTATCAATTGATCCATCCTCAGGTTCTACAATCATTTATGTTATATTTACAATTCTATACTATTTTACTATTACATTTAACAATATTTGAATTTTTACTTTACACTGTGATATTCTCACATGGTCATCCTAATTCACACTGACCTCACTAGGCAATGTTCAATCATTGTTTTATTTATTTATTACAAACATTCTGGCCTTTTAATTTGGTTCTTATTTCCCATTCCATTTCCATTCTATTAGCTGTATTGTTACTATTATTCACATTTTTATTATTTTTAATTACTAATGATTTTATTCCAATATAAACTACTAGCTGAAAGTACCCTGCTCCGCTACGGTTTAATATCATTAGGATGAAAGACAACTTAAATTAGTAAAAGTTAAGCTTAACGTTGATAATTATTATTACTTAAATAAACCTAAAGAATTCCATTCTTAGAATAATTTCAATAAGTAAATTTGACTATTTGCAAAAGTTAATTTTATATTATTTTGATAGTCCTCCAGTGAAGCTTCAGGCAGCATTACCATCTTACCCAGCTCTGATACCAGACCATCAGCTTTTGTTATGGTATACTTTGAAGGTAATATAGTCTCAACTTTTTGATTTTCTCGAATAAAGTTTAGTCTTTCTGTTTCTTTTTTTGCGTACATATCAAGCATAAATTGGTTAAGGAGATTACAACATTAAAGTAAATAAGGTTCTTCACCTTCTCGCTCCATCAACATATAGGCGTAAAAATCAGCTTTCTTAATTGGTGAATTGGTGTTTGGGTCCCACTGAGGGATGTTAATACTGTACCCATCTTCTCCATGGTAGAACATCAGACGATCCTGAAGAGAATCATACACTTGATAGAACTCACTGATTCTTATCAGTTTTTCGTCCCTACATCGAACTGGCCTTACATGTCAACACCAGAGAACATAAGTCTTTTAACCTCTTCTTTAACATCAGTCTTTTAATAGCTTCTCGTCACGAAAAAACTCAAACATGTAAGGGCCCACCTCTGCAGCCACCAGTTCACAGAAAGTACCATATTATAAGGTTTCGACATCGATCATATTTTTGTTTGTTTAGAACTATAAGGAACTTAATTTGTAGTCAAAGTGTGCGGCTTAAACATCGAACCTATTTTTTAACTTAGCTTATCTCCAAATACCATATGACAATTAATGCTTTAATATTCACCCAATAAAAATTGTAATTGCATTTTTCGCCAATTAGCCGCGATCCAGGCCGATTGTTTTTAATTCCTTTCTTAGCGAGCACCTACGGCCCTAGAGGAAGCTACATATCGTAATATATTCCAATTCGTTCGGTGGTTTCTGAGATTTCGTGTTAAATGAGTGAGTGGTATTTTACAAATATATAGTAGATTTATATTTTCAATCTATCTATTAATTTTGCATAGCTAGTACCTATTTTATGTGTATCTGTTTTGTAGTTTACAGCCTGGTCTATTGTTTTATTTAAATAAATTGCTTCTATTATTTTTCTATTTTTAAATAATAGTATAAAAGAGGACACAGTTGAAACAAAGCCAAAATCATCTAACATAAATTTAAATAAAACTTATAACAGAGTGAAATACATCCCAACACTTACAAGACAATTAGTAAACAAATTAAATAATGAAAACTTTATAATTAACAGTGCTCTATATAACAATAATAAAATTAATAACATTATAAGAAATACAGAAATCATGGACAAGTGGATTAAAAAAGATTTGATTTATAAAATAAACTGTAAAGACAGTGAAATGCATTACATAGGTGAAACCAAACAGAATTTAATTAAAAGAGTGAACCAAGGGTCATAAGAACCAAATTAAAAGGCCAGAATGTTAGTAATAAATAAACAAAACAATGATTGAACATTGCCCAGTGGTGTCAGTGTGAATTAATATGACCATGTGAGAATATCACAGTGTACGGTAAAAATTCAAATATTGTTAAATGTAATAGTAAAATGGTATAGAATTGTAAATATAACATAAATGATTGTAGAACCTGAGGATGGAGCAATTGATAAGCTCTAAAACATGTCGAAGTTGATGAATAAAAAATGAATAATGGGGAGTTATGCCTTTTAAAAAATGAAGATTCCTTATTTTTTTCAGTCATAAGGAATAATTGAAACGTGTAAATACTAAAGGGTATAAATGCCAACAATTTTTTTAAAAAAATTTATTATTAATTATTTATTAATATAAATTTACAACTGTATTATGAAAATACATCCAGTAAATATGCAGCAATTAAAATGCAGAGTAATGACATGAGAAATGCCTTGGGGGATAGCCAGGAATAGAATGGGAAGCAAGTTAAGAAACAAATGGATTTGTCTGAGTATTTAGCTTATTGTGAAAGGAAAGGAATCTGATTCAAGCCAAATCAGCAACATATGGATATTATGGATATTGTGGATAAGTTTATTTGTGTCAAAGTGAGGAGCATTAAAGATTTTTAATGAAATCTTATATTAATTAATTAATAAAATTTTATTTAATTTTAAATTGAATTAATTAGATAGTTTGGTGGAACCCCGTAACTCAATACTATATGTTCAAATAAAATAGAATAGAAAACTAATTTTATTCTGGGACAAGGTACCTTAAGAATAACAAATAAGTACAGAAATAAATACAGTTTTACATCTGGTCAGAGACATAAAGAAAAATAATAATAAAATAATGATAATATATACATGGGTGATAGTTAAATATACAGAAAGGAAAATAAGAGAACATTCTATGAATAAGATAAAATAAAAATAATTAAATAAAATAAAATCTTTCGATATAATGGTAGAGTTGTATGTACAATAGAAATACCTAAATGTTATATTCAGAGAAAGTAAAATTTATATTAAGTGGAATCTTATTTATGCAAGAACTGAATCTGAATCTGATTCCAGAAATGCAAGAACATATTTTTTAACCCTTCAGTGGGCGCGTGGTTGACATATCACCCACCTCCCTTTCATTACTTTTAACTCCCCATACTCAAGGCTACAGGTTCGCTGCTCTTCAATGCCTTTCCAGAAGGATGCTTAGTTGCAATTTGTCACCCTTTTTTGAATCGACTAGTTCACTCAACCACGTGCCCGAAAATGTTACAGGGTAAGGTAAAAAATTTTTGTTATTTACTAATGTAAATGATTGTTATTACACATAATATCTCACAACCGAACCAACCAATAGCGGATGTCCCTTCAGATCCAAAAATTTGGAAACAGTGGATGGATGAATTGAGCGAAGGAAGTGACGAGGGAGGTATTTACTCTGATGAATCAGATTCAGGAGAAAGTAATCACCTAAGCATAAGCGATCACAGGAGGTAGGCTTGTGTCCTCCTTGGTGTTGATGGGAAGCAACAAGAATTAACAGGAAGAGAAGGTGCCAGAGATCATTGGCACAATTGCGGACATATACAAAATATCACTGCTAGGAAATGGTGCAAAACGTGCCAAAAATGGATGTGTAATGAATACTTGAAAAATGTTTGTAATAATTGTTATATTTACTATGTATATTTTTTAATCGTGTTTTAATAAATAAATAATTGTTTAGTTTGAAATTTTTGTTTCTTTTAACCTTTAATAACAAATGTATAAAAGCTGAGTTAGCAAAAATTATTTATTTATATAGTTTAAAACTAACAAATAGCTTGGATGATGTATTTCAACCACGCGACCACTCATGTAACAACCAGTAACGTGCTTAATCAAGGTTTAACTGAGTAGGTATATATGAGTAGTTATCAAGTGTCAGCTTGGATAACAATAAGGTATTGAAAATAGAAGTATTTAAATGTTTTCAGGGATTTTGCTGGACTGATATCAGGAGGAATAGAGATCAAGAGGATGGTTGAGCGGAAGAGGAAGGAATGTTGGAATGCAGAAGTTCTGTGGGATGATGTATACAGATCAGAAAAAGGGGGATCTTGTGTGTATTGAATTGACTGCAGATCTGAACTGAAGCATATTGTAAATATAGGAAGGTTGAAGGGTATTGATAATTTGATAAAGGAATGCTCCAAGGAAATATTGTCAACGGAAAGTGGGATAAAGCCAAGTTAATTTGGAATAGAGGTGGGAAACATGGGAGCGCCTCGGACTATCGAAGACATACCTGGCTAAGCGAATAGGTCTAATAATGGTCATATAAATGATTTTTTTGTAGTGAATCGGGAGATTAGAACGTTTGTCAAATAAGTGTTGGAGCAGTCGACCAAAAAAAAAATTCTTTAAATTTTTTTTTCCAAATTGTTCTATGTTCCAAGGCCATGCATTAGGAAGGGGTATAAGTAAATTTTTGTTGTCAGAAAGTAGATCATTGACTGGTTGAAAGACAGCATTTGTGTATGCGGCGACCATAGTTCACCCTAGGGGGTATAATTAAGTTTAAAGTATAAATTTTCTCAAAGGTACTTATACCCTTTTGCATTTCCATGCTAAAATAAAATATTCAACAAATTACTAAGCATTCTAATAAGAATTCAACCAAAAATGTCAGTAATCCCATAGCATACAGCATGACAGAAATGTATCCCTTAGCTCTTAAATGATAAACTGGTGAAACCAATATTTGAATTGTGGAGAGCAACTCTCAATTGCCTTTATTCTAAGCTGCTTAGTCGCCTTAATTTCATTTTAGAAACCAACGACATTGATTTAGAAATAGTTTCATTTTTCTAAGAATTTTTATAAGGTCATAGTATATAAAACTGGATATAATCAAAATTCAGTTTGAATTTTTGTAAAATATCTAGTAGGTGAAGGTGCTGTACCTGTGGACAATTTTCACTTATAAGTTTTTCTGATTTTCGGTGCTTTATTTATCTGTGTGGTTATTGTACCATTAGATAAGAAATTTAAGGGGCTATGGAACCCTGGTGTCTTTATTTTGAAAACTAATTTTATTTTTACAGAAAATGATGTTTTGTAACTTACTCATTAGTGTCCATAGGTGCCTTCCCCCTTTGTACCTGTGGACACTTGTGGTTGTACCAATGGACATTCATTTCTTCGTAGGTTTATAGGGATAATTGAAATGATATTTAGGGAAACACATCAGCAATAATTTTTTATAAAAGTACTAAACAAAATAGAATATTTAAACAAGAAAAGTCGACTTGATTATTGAACTAGAAGGCCGACTAGAAAGGTGACAACAATAAATTTAGCGTATCAAAGTAAATAGAAACTTAACTTATTTTTAAACCTTTTAACAAAAATAAATCTTTTATGTACCTATAATTATTATTAACGAGTGTCACAAACTTTTTTTTATGGAAAAAATCGAATCATTAGAGATCGCATCCAAGAAAAGATGTAGGAGAATGTAATTGCTTGCATAATCTTCCAGTGCGTCATAAAAGATGGCGATGGTAAATTTCTTTTTATATCTCTTATTTCAATTTCATGATCATCAGCGATGTCCGGAAGAATAAATTTTGGGGTTCTATCATTTGATGAAATTTTCTTCAAGTAGCAAATGTTGAACCTCAACGAGTCTAGTTTTTCTTTGATCAAAGTTATAAAATGCTTTACAAAACAAAACATAGCTGCCAACATATATTTCTTCATCTTTAATTTCTTTACCTTGTTCATAATCATTCATCAATTCATCCAAAAAATTACAATCTTCGCTTGATGGGTGAGCCAAGATCACATTTGTGAAATCACCATCTTCACTAGTTGAATAGTTTGTTATAAATACTGAGTGACGAGTTTTCTCCTCTTAAAAGAAAAAGGTTATACGAATAGTAGGTATCCAAATTTAGCCATTTTATATCACGCGGAATGCCTACAAACGTTTCCGCAATATTTATAATTGAAATAATGAATTAATAAACAAAAAGAAAAATCTGTTGTTCCTGTAGACACTTTAACCATCTGTCCACAGGCTCAACTGCCAATGGTTTCCACAGGTACAAATGAACGCCATGTTGTGCGGAAAGCTCTGTTTCACAAAACCCTTAAGTGATAACTGATATGAAAACATATGAAGTTATGATATATTTATCGGACAACCTAATGAAATATTACTGCCTAGAAAATTTCTAAATGTAGGTCTTAAAAAATTTAAAATCACTGGTAGGATTTGGAAGAAAAAAACTTGAAAACGATAACTTTATACTAAACTGTTGATCTGACAATCTTGAAAACACACGTGCAACTGCAAGGAGATGCTTGCAGCACTACCAATCTAACAATTTCAATTTCCTCCCTCCCACTCTCTCTTTATTAAAAATGTCCACTGGTACAACTGTGCTTTAGGTTCAGCACCTTCCCCTACATATCCCGCTTATACTTCTTATCTTATTTACCAATAACCGTTGGCTCAAGATCCACGAAGACAGCCCTTGGGACCCTCTTGCCTGATTCCAGTTCAGAAAAAAAGGAGTCGAGGTTCCCATGGTGATCATCCTTTACTTCACCTGTCGGGGAAACAGCCTGCTCCAAGCAGAAGAGCTCCCAGGAGGCATTGCCCATCTCAACACCAGCTTGGCCATTGTGAATCGAAATAACTTCCCCTCTCTGAAAATCTCAAGATAAATTTGTTAGGTTTAAAAGTATATTTAAAAGAATAACACCAGAACTTAAATAATTTTAAAAAATAGATATTCATTTATAATATACAAAGAAAGATTATTAATTTACTAATTATTCACAAGAATCTTCTTAGAATGTATTGATACACAGTCAGTCCTATAAATTATTTTTTCTGTTGCAATTGCAACATAAATGAATTTTATAACTAGAAAATTAGAAAACTAAAATGTCATTGTAATGAAACATTAGTGAAGCATAGGCCTACAGAACAGTGTAGTTTGGAAGGCGTGTCTAGGATAGTTTTTGTTTTGTTTTTAATTTAGATAGTTTTCTGAATAGTGAGTACGTCCATACAAAAAATAATTTCCCTTAAAAAAATGGACTTATCTGGTTTCCAAGGTCCTTCGTGGACCATATCGCCGGCAGATAGATAGATACAGTCCAACATCGATATAACGAATCCCTTGATAAATCGAAGTTTTTCTATTCCTTTTGAATCTTCCTATCATGCCTATGTTATTTTTACCTCTACATATCGAATGATTGGTTAAGAAAACCTTGATAAATCGAATTTTCGAAGATTCCTTAGATTACACCGAACCTCTACAAAACAAAGTTTTTATCGGAAAACCTTTACATATCAAAGTCGATTGCTAAATAAGTAGCGTTTAGACTGAACAAACTTCGTTATTCGAAGAATTGACGTTCTCAGAACGGTCTTTTGTCTCAAGTAAGCCGGTAACTCCCCCCTCACGTTTGATTCAGTTTCAGACAAAACACTTGTGCGATACGTTTCATACGGTTTTTGATTCTCGAAACTGACAAAGCGTATAACCCTTTCGTATGAAGAAAAAAATGAAAGTTATTCAAGCCATAAATGCTGGGGTGGACAAAAAGTGCGTAATTGCGAAACGGTTTGGAATAGCAGCGAACACCCTATCTACGATTCTAAAAAAAAAGCTTTTTTTATCATCAAAGAGGTAAAAAGAGCCAAGTTCCAAGATATCGACGAGTATGTTGTGAAGTGGTTAAAGGTCGATGTGCTATTACCACCTTGTATAAAACAAAATTGTGGTGAGTGATCTGTAAATCCAATCAATTGCTGTTTTGGATGAGGCATTAGACAAAGTATCTTTTTCAAGTAGAAAATCTACTATTTCAGATTTTTTCCAAAGCTCCGCTTAATTTTTTCACAAATTTAATAATTGAAGTAAATTATTCTTGTACAACTGTATATTTTAATAAAATATGTATGTACATATTTTCTATACTTTATTATTAACCTCTAGCTTCTACATATCGAATGCAGCCAATAATCACTTCAAAGCACAAGCAGTTATTTAAACTGCAAGCATATTGCTATTTTTAAAATTATATGATGCTCAGTATTCCAAACATTTTGCTAATCCGAACTCATCTAGTTTTAATTCGTTTGAATAAACGAGAACCTAATTTCAGTCTGTTTCTTCTCAATAAGTGGGCCAAATGTCGTTCGCCTATGAAGTTATACTCTTAGGTGTTGTACTTGGTCTATTTGAGGAGAAGTGGAGAATTTTCATTATAAACGTGAGGGCATGTTTCGTGTCTTAAGAGTAAAAACTTTTGGGAATTTATATGAACTTTTATATATATATATATATATATATATATATATATATATATATATATATATATATATATATATATATATATATATATATCAATTTATTGAAATTTACAACAATACAAATATATACATCAAGTAAATGAGCTGATAACGATTACAATGACATGTAAAAACTTGAAAAGAAATACTAATCAGTAGCACTTCAATAAAATTCTACACTAGAAGATCTCTAGGACATCTTCTTTTCAGACCCCTCGGAGGATTATCGGGAATGGAGTGAGAAGCAAGTTGAGAAACTAATGGATTCGAGTGGTAATGGAGCTTACCATGAAAGGATAGGTATCTGGTTTGGGCTAACTCAGCAACATATGGAACATTAAGGTCATTATGGATAAGCTTATTGGTGACAAAGTAAGGGGCATTTAGGATTTTTCGAAGGATTTTGGATTGTAAGGATTGGATACGAGATGAATTGGATGGTTTAGTAGAGCCCCAAAGCTCAACTCCGTACGTCCAAATAGGTCTAATAGCAGTCATGTAAATAAGTCTTTTGTAATGAATTGGGATTTTTGATCGTTTGTCTAGTAAATGTTGAAGTAGTCTGTAATTATATGAACTTAATATTTTTCTAAAGTATAAATATTATTTGATTCTTTTTTTTTAACTGATGTCATAACTAATTTTAATGAAGTTCGAAATGAACGCAACTAAATAACTAATTTGTAACAAAAGTCCTTGTGAAAATTAACACAACCCTTAATTTAAACTCGGATAGATTATGAGAGTGGGAACATTAAGGGTTGCATAATTCATCTAAAAAAAACTCAATTCCTCCCTCACTGGAATAAAACAATAGATCATGGCTTTGCCTATCTATAATCTACTTTTTTAATAGCTAATGCTTCTGCTAAGGAAAATGTCGGCAAAAAAAGGCCACTCCATTAAATTTTTGTTAGGGATTCATTCAGCAGCAATGCAGGCTGAATGTGACTTTATTCATTCAAATGAATATGCTTCCTAAAAGGTAGCGATGATTATTAACGTCCTAGCGACAAATATTATGTTACAAAAAATATTCTCCATCAAATTTCTGATAAGGAAACTGAAGTCAAATTCAACCAACAGAGCAAGAACGTTTCAAAATATTACATTGTTGAGGGTGAAGAAAACGTTACACTTTAAGTTGCCAGGACGACGCTTTGCGTCACAATATAAAACAACAGACAACCAGCCAAAAGACATTTCCATGTCAAAAAAAAATTACCCAAAATAGAATTTCTAACAACTTATTCAGTGGATTAATTGTTTTCCCATTGTATTTAAATTATGGATAAAAACTTTAATATCATGTCTTTATAATATTTTACGTAACTTAATTGCATGTATAATGACTACGCATTGCTGATGAAAACCAGTTTTAATTATTAAATATTATTTAGTATAATGCAATAATCAAATTACCACTTTCTAACATTAAGTTTCATTTAGCCTTTTTTTTTCTTTCTATAAATTGATTTAAAATATTTCAAAATTATATAAAAGTTTTCCTAATAGACATTGGGACGGTTATATAAGGTCGTAGAGCATTATTATATTATTCGTTATTGGAGGAATGTTATGCAACGCTGTTGCGCTTCCCCCCACCTTGCTCATTCTAACCTAGTTGTGTGATGCAGATAAAAATAAGTTAATTCCAAAATATTATCAATAGATTTGGATTTTCCTTATAAAACTTATAAAAATAAGTTAATTCCAAAATATTATTAATAGATTTGGATTTTCCACGGGTGAATTAATCTTGACTAAAATTGGCACTTAACTTGTATTATAAACTAGCTGCACCGGCAGACGTAGTTCTGCCCTATTTTCTCTAAAACAACACAACATTGATTTTTTATGTAAATAGTTCCTCCCCGACAGACTTTGTTCTGTCAAAAGTTATTGTCCCTTCGCAGTAATAAAACATTTCAGAGTGATCACTTTATTTATAGATTTATGTCTCCATAATAAACAAAGATTGCTTACAAATATGTTTTCTATTTTGTACATTGCAAGACTTTAGTAGTGTAATCTGGTATTTTCATTGTAATGCCTTATGGTACACGATATTTTTTGTTTGATTACTTGGCGCATAAATAAATAAAGCTGTAAGTTTTCCGACGCGAGAGCAGGCAACATATAACTGTCCATGAGAGAAGCATGGGTTTTGCAGATTGACGCCGCAAACACTCAACGACTGACCCTGTGCCTAAACAAAAACGTTAAAAAAAAAAATTAGCCGAATTGGTCGAGCCGTTCTCGAGTTTTACCTTTAGCAACACATTTGGCGATTCATTTTTATTTATATAGATAGATAAAACCTTCCTTGTGCCTAAACATAACGTTAAAAAAAAAATTAACAGATTTGGTCGAGCCGTTCTCGAGTTTTACGCTTAGCAACACATTTGGCGATTCATTTTTATTTATATAGATAGATAAAAACCTTCCTTGTGCCTAAACATAACGTTAAAAAAAAAAATTAGCCGAATTGGTCGAGCCGTTCTCGAGTTTTACGCTTAGCAACACATTTGGCGATTCATTTTTATTTATATAGATATGGTTCATACTAGGTAATTACAAAAGTAGTAGTGCATAAGTATATTTTTATCTTAGATAATATATTTTAAACACTATTGAATATTAATCTTCAAAGTAAAGTCTATTTTTTTCAACTACTTTTACCCATCTTTCTACAAGTGTTAACGGATTTGATGGCGGTACAACTCCTTTGGCAATGAGGTAAAAAAGGCTTCAAATCCAATTATTACATCCTCGTTATTATCAAAGATCCGACCTTTTTAAAAATTAGCATTGATCAAAACATACCATAATCTGAGAGTGCAATATCTGGGCTATACGCAGGAAGAGGCATAACGTTTACCTCTTGCACTTCCGATTTCTTCTTTATACTAAGGAGAAGGATGTACCGGAGCATTGTCGTCTACAAAATGGCTTCGTCCGTGTTGACCGAAGTGGCATACGTTGCACATAAAACTTCATGAACTCTGTCAATCTGTTCACATTAAAGGTTTGAATCCACTGACCAATTATTAGGAACAAGATCAAAATGCAAAATTTGCAAAAGTTCCACCAAACAAAAAGCATCAATTTTTTCCCAAACCGATCCAAATTGGATCCAGCAATATTTCAGTGGATAGTTGACACCTATCTCTCAAATGTCTTCGGCGGCTGCCTTTGCACTTAGTACTTTTTTTCAGTAATGTCTCAAAAGAACTCGACTTTATTTCCTTCTCGCATTGCACAAGCGTTTACAAAATGTCAATGGTTCCATAAAGATAACTTAAGTCACAAGATAGCGAAGGATTGGTGAAAGTAAACATTGAAATACGTAGTTGGGACAAAAACATTCTAAATCAGTGATTGTGAGAGTTGGAATTAAAGGTTGTTTTAATGTGCAGTGAGTATTGAAACAACCTAGTATGTACATTTAATAAATGTGTAAAATTACAATAACATGTAAAACAACACATGTTGGTAGCAATTCATTAAAAGATCTATGTTAGAAAGTCCCAAGACCAACTTCTTTTGAGACAAAAAGTAAAAGGTTGGAAGATTAGCAGATAAGAGTGGGTATGGAGCTTATCATACATGGATAGGTATCTAGTCCGTACCAAATCAGCAATATATGAGCGGTTAAGATCATTACCAATAAGCTAATTTGTGACATAGTAAGAAGCACTGAGGATTTTGGACTGAGAGGATTGGATTCGGGTGTAATCCAGCCCCAAACCTTCTCTCCGTGTGCCCAAATAGATCAAATAAAGGAAATTAAATCAAAAATTTCATATAAAGGGCCTAATAGTAAATTTAACCAGGTTTTAGTTGAAAAAATAAAAGTTCAGATCGGAACTTAGAAATAGTTATGGAGTTATAGTGAAAAACGTGCCAAAAAAAATTTGGATTTCAAAACAGTAAGCTGTTTTGAGGGTGCTGACATGGATATTTTATGATCAAACTTTAAAATTGGTTGAGGAAAAAAAAGTCTTTTTGATGAAACTTCAAAGGCATTTTTAACTTGTTACTGATGGTAGGAAGATGGACTCAAATAAAGAAAAACTTAACAGCAAGACTCCAAGAGTTTATGCAATTTTAAGTGCAAAGTACCACTGCTTGCAAAGGAACCAAGCCATCCTGCAATGTGACAATTCTGCTAGACATCATTCTCATTTGATCAAGAAAAATTATCAGATCTGCTAGAAGTAACTGTTTCGTCTCTAACTGCATATAGCCCAGATAATGCAAAAAGGAGTGTTGCCAGCATCACTGGCAATTACTGGCAATTACTGGCAAAAAGATGGGTGAAAATAATTGAAAATCATGGACTTTACTTTTTAAATGGTGAATTACATTAACGATTAAATGCGAGATGCAAAGACATGATCAAAATGAAACAATTTTCCTCAAATTTCTAAGAGGTATTTGGCACTATTTGTGACTGATCATGTCTTAAGTATCTCAATATAAGATGATTAAATCCATGTTTTTATTTTAAAGGCAAAACTTTTAATTTCTATGAATCAACTACAGGTTAAGAAAAGCTTAAAAGTGAAACTTCTTAGATTTTATTTTTTTCTGTGGTTCTAAACTAAATTTAAATTTTATAAAAAAACAATTTGGTACCATCTATAGGTTTACAATAATGTCCCAAAACTATAAAACCCTTCCACGGTATGGAGGATGTTATAGACAACAAAATAACAAAGATAGGCTGATATTGCTACAATTAAAATATAACTAAAAACACTTTTCTGATTAACTCTTATTAAAATAAAAATAACAAATATATCCATTCTCTAAAAATATTAAAAATCTAAATATCTAAATCTTGTCAGTTTATGGTGATATTTCACATACCATGGTTATCTTGAGTCTACTGTTGATTTTGGGTGTCCAAAAGAGTTCATCATTTAAGAAAGGAAAGAAAAATTCACCACTACATTTTATTTTTAATCTTAAAATTTCATATGTATTAGTTAATATATTGAAAATTTCATCTGACCTATTTTATAAACATTGTAAAAATAATAATAATAATTTTACCAGGTGAAATAATTTTAGATATTTGTTTCTAATTATGGTATTTTCCTTTTTTCATAGCTATCAATTTCTCTACGATTAGACATTTTTAAGTTTGATACTATTGAACAAACATTATGAACTGATTGGTAACAAACTTTATTTATTTTAAAAGGAAACATCTGCTACTTATTAACTCAATATAACATAATGGACAATTCAATGTTTTGATACAAACTGTGTATGATAAAAAATGCAAAAAAAACTTGATGTTTTCAAACCTTAACTATATTGTATGTGGTTTATAATCATCTGTGAAGAGGTTTCAAAAGTTCAATGGTTTGAATCTCTTTTTAGGTGATTTATTTAGGCAGCATATCATATATTTTAAATCTACTTAGTATTATCAAACTGTTAACGTTTAACTTTACTGTTCTGAACTTTAATTATTCAAATTAAATTAGAAAATTTTATAATTTTTATGTACATGGGATGAAAAACAAATTAGCACCCTTAACTTTTTCATGGTTTTATTTTGATGAAAAAAAAAATTATAATAATATATAAGATCCAGAATAATACATAATTAATTTAAAATAAACTTAATGAAATAATTAAAATTAGATTGCCAAAAAAGTGTTGATTTACTTTAAAATATTAACAATAACTTCCAGTCAGATCATGTTAATTTATTTTCTTTCAATAAATAAGATAATTGGATCTACCAATAATACAATAACAGTTAAAATAACCCTTTGTTCAAAATTTAGTATAAACAACACATTTATAACTAGTGATGGGGTAATTTTAAAAAATGAAATAATTTAACTAAATTTTAAACAAATATGAATGAATGAGAAATCGGTTACAGAGTTGCTCACAATACTATATAAAAGTTTGAATGGTACCTCCTTAGACAAACCTCGCTCAGAGCAGCCAATAAACTTTAGTGAGGAAACAAAAGTGCATCCACCATAATAGTGAGCAAGATCCATCTTCATCATCCATCAGGATAAAAGAACAAGTAATATTAGTGTCCAATATCAATTTCAGTTTACAGACTGTACGAAGCATGAAGTATATATAGAGTAATAACAGCAGTGACTGAAGGAAAAATAGTTTTATTTCCGAGGTAAACCACAAAAGAAAACTCTATGGCTGCCAAAACTCATATTAATAAGGAGGTGTAATTCTAATAAAGGAGAATTAGGTCTCTAATAACTGAAAAAATTATATGAAATTAGAGATAAAAGTCAGACAAGCGGATGGCAGCAAATGCGTTTTTAACAAAATCCCAAGGCCTTGAGAAGTGTCTGAATCAGCAAAGTTTATTACAAAACAGTAATAAGACCAGTTGTGTCATAGTGATGTGAGTGCGGGGTTTTCACTCAAGATAATGAGAGGATACTGAGGATTTGGAAAAGAAAGATCCTTAGAAAGATTTTCAGAACCATTAATAACCACAGAAATTGTAGAATCAGATCAAACATAAAACTTAAAAAGCAGTTTGGTGTGCCATATATATAATCAATTCATGTTTTCTTATTTCCTCTTATCTAATGTGTAAAAGTGTTACAGAACTTAGGAAGATTAATTTGTACATGGATTTGGTGTTTTACACATTTATATTTGTTCTATCAATTTAAGTGATAAAATTTAAAACTTGTAAAAGTGTTACAAAACTTAACAAGATTTATTTGTACATGGATTTGGTGTTTTATATATTTTTATTTGTTGTTTCAATTTCAGTGATAAAATTTCAGTATACATATTTTGTGAATGGATTCTTTGTCATCCTTATTACTTTTTGTCCTAAAGTGAGACAGATAGTATAATTAATTCAATAAAACATATCAGTTTATAAATAAATGTGAGAAAGTATATCACAGGTTTCATGTTTTCTTATTTCCACTTCCCTTGAGAAATATAGCAGAAATTAACATCATCACTTTCAACTAGGATTCTGTCTTATATTATATAATGGCTTATAACATGGAGAATTGACAATGTGAAAATAATCACAGATTAAGAGGTAAATGACACATTACTGTATAATTGTAGAATTATTGGTATAATGTTATAGATTAATGTGTTTTTAAAAAAAATTAGAAGCCTGATGATGGAACATTGCCTCTAAAACATGTAGCTACAAATGTTAAATAAATAGGAGTTATGCCAAATAAATACTTAAGGATTCTGTCTTTTTTATATTTATAATTTGTTATTTTCACTTCTCTGACATAAAGTTAATCAGGAATTAACTTTACTAGTGGTTCAGTAGTATATTAATTGTTGATTAAATTAATATTAATTCAAAATTGATTTAGTGTCTTATATTTCGATATTTTCTTATTTCCACTTCATTATTTCCTTATTTCTCATTTTAATATTAGAAGATAAACAGAAGTTAATATTACTTTGAATAGGGATTCAGAGTTTCTCAGTAAATGTAGGAGAATAACCTTTCCCCTCTAAAAGTAGCGACTATAACATCGAAATAAATCGGAACAAGGTTAGAATCGATAAAAGGTATTCTGGGCGCGCGTAGGGGTTGGTGTCGGCCATCCGAACATTTACCAACGATTTATATAACCTGAGAAACCACTAGGTTTAAACCTCTTTTTCTATGGGCACAAATAGATAATACGTACCCTTTACTTAATAAGATTTTGTTTTTAAGTTATAGTCTGCCAATATTATATTTAGAATAACTGTTTGAAAAGAGCCTGTATTTTTTAAAAATTATGGTTTACCAAGTTAAAAAAGCATGTTACGTACTGCAAAGGTTTTATATTTTTGTAAATATTGACAATTAATGTAAAATAATCTTGTGTAAATTCATTTAAAATAAGTTTGTATTGTTCTAAAACTTTTCCTATTTTGTCTGATCCTACCTGTGCGTGCAAAATAAATAAATATAAAAATCTATATTGTTTTAAATAGTTCTACAAAGCGCAATGGCTGACAACCTACCGGAACTTCAATAAAACTTCAGAAAATATATCATGAAAGATTACAAAAATCAAGAGCCTTTTTAAATACAATGATAACAATCACCATGTGTTACACATTTATAAAAATGAAATTAATAAAACACTTTTTTTCAGTAAACACTTATACAAAATTTTCCTTCGTAATGTTGGAAGTGGTTTTTATATAACTAAGTACAACACCGACATAATGGACAAATGGCCCAGGACCCAGCAAAATTTATTGCCAATGTATTATTGGCACTTACTTCAAGCATGGGACTGAGAAGTTCGTCGCGGGCGCTAAAATATGCTAGGGCTGCGTTCAAATTATATTTCTTAACAAGCACTGTAGGCGCTCTCGCATCATTAGTGAACTCCCCTTCACTTCAGGAATTAGACGAGGTAATTATATATTAAAAATTCAATGGAATATCATTGATTTAAAGATGAGATAGAAATAACTTTTAAAAATCCATAAACTAATCGATGAATTTTGAAGAAGTTTGTAGCTTAGTCTACAAATACCATTGTAGGTATAAATTATATTATAATTGAAGAGGTTTACTTGTTGACTGTAAATGAATAAATCTTATAAATTTATTTTGTAGGATCAGTCAAAAGAAAATAAGTATTTTCAAAAATAACAACTACAAAACAATGTTTTGTTATTAATTACAATTCTTATTTTTCTTTGACTTATTCCTCAAAATAAACCTACAACATACATAAACTATGTGAGCAACTGTTTATATATTCAATAGTAAATGATATATGTTTATATCCCTCAAATATAAATGTAATAATAGTTAAATAGAACTAAAATCTTTTATCAGCCGTGGGCCAAAGTTCTGGGGTCTTTTGCACTTGTTCCCCGCATTTCGAGTTTATAATCATATGTTTAGGTTACGAGTAACCTTCCCAGATGTAATAAAATGTCAGTGAGAGATCGTTTGATTGTTCTAATTATTAAATAAAAAACAAAACAATTACAAAAACAAAAATTATTTAATTTATTAAAATATTTTATTAAGTGTTATTCGACGTAAAATGCCCTTTTCCTGAAGAAATTCTATCGCTTTTTCTTTTGTATTTATTTGACGAATTAAATCGAACGAAGACATGGCGCGTATAATAATTTTTTTTTTGTATTTTTTTTGTTTCTGATTTAATTATTAAATAATAGGAACAATTCGAACGATCTCTCATTGACATGTTATTACGTTTGGGAAGGTTTCTCGTAACCTAAACATATGATAACAAACTCAAAATGAAATACGGGGAAGAAGTGCAAAAGACCCAAGTTCTGGGGCAGTCAACTAGTGATGGGTCGTTCCACAAATTTAAGGGAACCGTTCCTACCGTTTCGTTACATGACGGGAACGGGTATTTTATTCGTTACGTTACCTATTCGTTCCAAGAAAATTTTCCGACATTTCGTTACCTGACAAGCAAAAAAATAAAAAGAAAAAAAGAAAACCTTGAGCCAGAGCAACAACAATAAACAAAATAAAGAACTGAGCACAGTTCTTGGCACAAAACATGCCATAAATGTCTTCCGTGATTATTCATAATTTCATGATTATTCACCTTTTATAATACGATTTTAATGACATTGTTCTGGAAACCTTTAGAATTATATTGAAAAATAAAGATTTAGCCCCAACATCGTCTTGTTAGGTTTATGGATGTTATGAAACGATATATTTTGTCGACTATTAAACGTATTAATTTAAAGTGTTTCATTTTATTGACAAGTGCAGAAATTTTTTTTACAACCGTAAGCATTGTTTACATCGACTTAAATATTTCAACAAAATATATTAATTTAGGCTTTTTATATTAATTTTAAAACAAAGTGCAAGGTCATTTGTTATATTGCATTTAATTAATCAATGCTTACAATTTTGAAAAAAAAAAATGTTTTTACAATAAAACTTTTAATACTTTCTGATACTCTGATAATACTGATACTCACTGATCAAATTAATCTCTAAAATTATTTTATTTATTTATTTTTTATTTTTTTTTTTTTTTTTTTTTTTTTTTTTTTTTCCTTTAACATTAAGAAATATGGTTGGTGTAGAAATAAAAAGAAACTTTTTAAAATAAATATGTTGTAAATCAAAGAATTTGTTCTATTATATTATATTATCAAACTGCACTAATTTTATATCTTCGTTTTGCAATTTGATTGTTTATAAGTAACTTTATACTAAATGATTTTTTTAAAATTATTATTTCATTATTATTTCGTGGCCCCGAGGTTGAGAACCGCTGCCATAAGGGATTAGCGTTGGAAAATAGACAAGGACCGAAGAGCGAATGGAAAAGTCCTATAATGAACAGAATGAAGACCGGATGGATCGAGGAACGAAGAATGAGATCGATGTAACGATAAAATACCCAGACCGAAGTAACGAAAAAATACCGAGACCGATGTAACGAAAAAAGAATGAGACCGACGTAACGAAAAAAGAATGAGACCGACGTAACGATAAAATACCGAGACCGAAGTAACGAAAAGATACCGAAGCCGATGTAACGAAAAGATACCGAGACCGATGTAACGAAAAAAGAACGAGACCGATGGAACGATAAAATACCGAGACCGATGTAACGAATAAAGAACGAGACCGATATAACGATAAAATACCGAGACCGAAGTAACGAAAAAATACCAATGGAACGGAAACATCCGGGGCCTTGTCACGGTACCAATCGTTCCAACCATGGGAACGTTCCTCGTACCGTTACAACAGTAACGGACCATCCCTACATTCAACTACTTTTACACATTAGATAGTCTGGACGGTATCGGCCCACCTAGGTACACCATTTTTTTCTATTCTAATCAGAAAAAAATGACACAGTGTTGTTGAATAAGTTAATTTCTGCGGGCATTCCAATTTAGCCTAAAAAATGTTACAGTCAACAATGGAGATGACTGTTGGGGCAAGGTCAGATGAATTAGTTGTTGATGATCAAATTATTTTTTTATAGTGTGGCTATATGTCAGCCTGCATTTCAGGTTAAGTAAAGGAAATAAGATATGACCTATCAAAAAGGCGGTTTAAACAAAAAGATGTGGATTTGGTACTACAAATCAAAATTATAAAGTATAGAAGAAAAGAAATTAATTACAAAAGACAAGCTAATAATATTAATTATAAGAAATAAGTGAATAACCAAATCACATACCTAATACATGACTGTAAAAGAAAGAGCATTACTCTATGTTTAGATTACTTTTTTTTTTCTTTCTTTTTTTTTATTACAATCTTTTTATTTGTTGAAATGTAATATTTTATATTATAGATTTTATAAAAAAACTTAAAATTTATCATAACCAATATTACATCAATTTTTTGTTAAACATAGTTTTTAATTTCAGAAAAGTTCATAGTATTAGAGAGAATAAATGTAATTGATGATTTATATACATGTCTCTTAATTAAAATTCAAAATGAAAAAATAAAAGTTGAATATTATGGTAAGAATATTCATGATTAAATCAAATGGTTTTTGTTTGAAATATGGAACCTTATAATTATCAATTACTAATAAATTAAAACTGTAATCTAAATCCATTAATTTGAATCTATATCTTTTGTTTCAGTTTTTAATATTCATTATTATTTATGTGAAGATTTTCTTAACAATGTATATTTTATATTTTTTTTTCATCTGTTCTTTACTGTTTATTTGGAGAATATCTTCCTCTTTCTACTTTTCTATCCTGCATGATTTTTTGCAATATTGCTTTCTTTCTTTTCTCATTATTTTTTTTATATTTATACACATTTTTATATGCTATTGTTCTAATGTATTGTGGATGATGATTCTTGAGGCAAGCAAGTCCATTAATGGATTGTAAACCTTTGGGTGAATGGATGTATTATTATAATATGTATCACAGTATTTGTGTTTGCTCTAGAAGATATTTCCCTCTGAGCTATAATGTTATTCTGAAGGGATATTTTGTCCCACAGTAAAGTAGTATTTCTTTTTTATTTCAAAAAAGAAACAATAGTTTCAATACATACATGAGTAAATCATTGTTAATTTTAAATTAAAAAAAAATAAAATAAAGCAACTGCTCAGTAAATTCTCCAAGTAATTAAATATTTTTAAAATGACATATTTATTGCGTAATTTATGTATGATTCCTGTTATTTCAGATAGCATGGGTATGGTGCTTCTGCCTGAGCATACCATTGATAACAATGGATTTATGTGTATTAGCACCGTTCGTTCCTGATATATCACCGTTTCATCTGGCAATCCCTTTGTATACTGTGCTCGCGTATCATGTCTATCCGCCGAATGTTGATGCTTTGTTACTATCTATATCACACTCGATCAGTATTATGTTTATGGCTGTATGCACTGCTTGGGATGGTCATATATATGGCATCATTGTTTCCTTCATACATTTCTTCTCCCTATTCAGGTAACAAACATATTTCTTTATTTTAGTTAACTTAACTGATTTTAAAGAATATGTTCATCATTTTTAAACATTTAGTTCACTAGAATACTATATGTTTCTTTCACTATATATGTACTATTTGAATATGTTTCATCCCCTACATCTGCTGTATTAAGTTTTCTCCCTTACCCAAAACTGAAGAATGTTTAACATTATACAATATCTATAAGAACTTATACAGGGTGAGTACCTCTTATTGTAAAAAAAAATAAAAATAAAAAAATTTGGTGAAACCAGATCAAAAATGAAGAAAAATGCCACAGACCTTACCTTTCTATTCCAATCCATTGCAGATGTACGGTAATTCCAAGACTTTTTTGAGGAAACCATGTTTTTTTACCATAAAAGCTGTAATATCTCCATTTTATGTAAATATTTTTTAAATTTAGACCACATTTTTGGATTTAGCATTAAATTTCCTATAACAACAGAGTACATGCAACCTTGAATTTTACAAACTTGGGGCCTAAAGAACAGCTTGATCTTTACCTTATTTAGGGAAGTTAGAATGTCTTATAATTCTTCAACGCTCATGGTTTTTCAAAAAAACTATCCATAAAACTGCAATTCTCACAAAATTTAACCAGCTTTTATATGGTATGATTAAATTAATGATCCGTTTCGATTTCTTGGAGAAATTTAATTTTAAAACCAGAAAAACATGGTGTTTTCATTCTGCCTACAAATCAGTTACTTGTGTAAATACGACATTATGATAATCGCTTAATGGAAATATGCATTTTAAACATAATACATAATAAACTCTTCATAAAGGAAAACTGTCAATAAAGCAACACCAGATCAACGGAATTTATTTTATTACATTTATTTACTTATTATTATTAATGTTTAGGATTTATTTTATTAGATTTTCAATGTAAGGTTTAAAACCCAATGATAATGAACATAGACCTCAAGTTAGCTTCTGAACGCAGATGATGATGAAGAATACCACTTTTTAAGGTGAAATTTGTGGACTCTATTTATTAAATCTATGGTCTAGCCACTTACAATTCTCTAATAAACTGTCTTAAGTATGTTATAAATAATATGAATTATAAAGAAAAAACAAAATTTTTAACAAACATCCAAGACGCACCAAAATATCTGAAAATAGATATTGGCCATATTGAGAGGGTAGAAAAGTTCAAATATTTGGGAGAAATAATCCAAGAAAATGGTTTGGAAAAATCTGCAATAGATTGCATAAAATGGAGAGAGCATATGGTATTACCAAAGATGTTTACAATAATAAATGCCTATCCAAAAATGTAAAAATAAGGCATTACAACATAGTAGTGAAGACGGAATGCCTATATGCAAGTGAATGTCTGGCATTAAACTATAATTTGGATAAATTGGGAAAACTAGAAAGGCGAATCATGAGCAAAATATTAGGCCTACAAAACACAATAGAAGGTTGGAGGTTACGAAGTAATTATGAAATAGATGAAAATGTAGAAAATATATCACATGTAATGAGAAAAAGAAGATTCATGTTTTTTGGTCACTTATATCGAATGCCTGATGGTACTATAGTCTATAGTTGGACTATCAAATTGTTCGGATTACCAAACAAAGTGCTTTCCAGGCATAGTATGTAGCATACAAAAAATGAACACTGACGTATTAGTTCCCATAAAATAAGAAGCACGTTGTATTGCTAAAGGTAAATAGTTTGTTTTATGAAATACTACTGTGCTACAGTAAGGTATCTATATTTTATGTAATGTATTGCACATGAATTTTGTAATATTTTACATAGTATGTATACAATCTTATACACACACAGAAAGTACAGTACTGTACACACAAAAAAATTATGCTGTACACAAGGATAAAAAAAATCAAGAAAACAAAAACTAAACATTTGGAAAATAGTCATTAATTTTTTTCTCAACTAAGGTTGAAAAACGTTTTTTGGCTGCTAAATCACAGATTTTCAGAAAATAATTTTTATTTTTCCCAAAACGGCGTTAGGATTATCGAGTGTTCGGATTATCGAGGTTCTTCTGTATATTGACAGGTAAGATTTTCAGATATCTGTGGGGTAAGAAATCGACAACAAGCTGGGTCAATGAAGTAAAAAGGGATTTAGAAAAAAACAACGTAAAAATAGAGGAAATAAATAATAGAGGGATTCCAAAGCAGGAAAGTGAAAAGGGCTGGTGCAAAATAGTCTGAGGACAGAAAGAGGAAACATGGTAAACTGATAAAAGCATACTTGAAGAAAAGAAAAGAACAAGGAAGAAAGAATTGAAATTGGCACGCGGTCCTCTGTTGGCCCATTCGAAAAAAAAAAAAAAAAAAAAAAAAAAAAAAAAAATTTAGCATGATTTTACTTTAAAATGGAATATTTAATATTAATTGTACAGCAGGTATGCCCTCAAAATTTACTTAGATGAAAAACTGTTCCTGAATTACAATATTTGAAGATTATGAACCATAACGAATGAGTAATCTTATTAAAAAGTACTAGTATAATTTCACAATTACCAGGTATGCAAGTTTAAAATGTCGTTTATTTCTTAAAATATATACACAGTAATTTAAAAAAAATTGCCTAGTGACATTCAACTGTTCTGCCATCATTTGTTGGGTTTGGGTATTGTCTTCGTCTAATAAAGATTGCAATTCGAAGTCCTCAAACTTTTTTGTTCGATTTTCTCGTTTTTGATCAGTAACATCAAAATCACCACGTTTGAAACTTTGAAACCAACGTTCACATGTCCTGACGGTTGGAGCAACATCGCCATAAGTCTCAACAAGAATTCGATGACATTCAGATGCCTTTTTCTTTTGATTAAATAAGAAAATCATGACATGCCGCAAATGCTCTTTATTTGGCTTAAAATTAGACATTTTTAACACCAAAGAAAGGTATGATACGTCCACGTAAACGACTTAAAAACAACTGACTTTTGTAAACAAATGACTGACAAACAAAATAGCGTTTAGAGATAAGCAAATCCTTCAATAGGATAAGAGCGCATTCTATTGGAATTAAAACGACATTTTAAACTTGCATACCTGGTATACTAAAGTTAGAAATATTTAAAATAATCACTAGTTATTTTGACATTATGGAAATGCAGGACAATATTTTGTTTGTTGTGAAAAGGGAATTATACTAACATATGTAAAGAATCGTTGGTTAGAAATTAAAATATTATTTTTTTTTTTTTAATAGTCTTTAGATTAAATATGTTAAATTGCTTTTTCCAAATTTAAAAGAAATGTGTATGACTTTTTTTTTTAACGATGGTATTTTGTTAGTTTATTGGAGCTTAACTTTCTTATGTACTCCAACGAGGGCAGGAAGGGTTAGCCTTTCCATTTTAGCCATGAGTGTGAATGCTGAAATTCATTTTGCCGGACCACCACAAAATTAATATCTACTGTCCCAGGTAGGGGTCTAACCCATGGCCTTCCAGGGTGGGTACACTTAGACATAGGCCCTAATACACTGAGCCATCATGGTCGCCGAAGAACAATATTTTATTTCCTGGAAATAATGTTAGTTTAAAAGAATAATGTAAGGAAAATAACCTAGGGGAAGTAAAGTGTATAATCTCTTCTCCCCTTAATAATTTGAAAACCTACTTATCACTTTTTTTTTTTCTCCCCTTCCTTGTGTTTCAGGGATCTGTACAGAGCAATTAGTGGCCTTCTACCATTGCTGTCTTTGAACTCATTATTTTCGGTTAATTACATATTTCTTTGTTAAGTGCATCACCATTAGACAAACCCCTTCCCAACCTACTTAAATATTTAGAATGACTGTAAATCTTACTCGGCTCCATGCTTCTTCATCTACCTCTTGTATCAAAAGAGCCCAACTCATCGACCTGTGTTCTCGTGCGCAGTGGACTGCATCCTTCAAAAAATCATTTGTCATCAATGATTCCTCCTTCTGGAATTCACTGCCCATCTCGATTCAAAGATGCTCCTCTTTAACTTCCTTTAAACACTATTTATTTCTTTACCTCCTGCATTAAATATTGTCCCTACAACTGCAAAGTACCGAATGTGAATGTGGTTTTTGAATTCGATCTTCAGCGATTCATTACATTGATTTGGCATAATCAAATAGATTGTATAATTGACCCTTTGGCAGGGTAATTCCTCCCCTTTACAGAATGAATTCAGATTTGAGAATTTGCTAAAGCATATATCAGTCCTAAAGCAACTGATAAAGTATTACAAAAAATATGTTTTTTCACATTCAATACTTGGTATTGTAGGGACGATATTATAAAAATTGTATTTAATTTATACCTCTTAACATGATTTCTCTACTGAATAATCAATTACCATAGCCAGACGATTGTCCTATATATTGTACAGTTACGATATTCTTAGGGAACAAAGTGCCCAAGATTAAATTTTATTTACTTCTTCTTAAAACATTTTACAAACAATTTTTTTTTTTTTATTAATTAACAATCTGAGGTTTTTAAAATAAACTGGGAAATTTGGTCAAAACAGTTCAAAAATTTTAGATTTAGATATTTTTGACATATTGCGCCAAAATAAATACATGAACACTAAGGTATGCTGAAATCTAAATCTATGAATCAATTGATAAAAAATATACAGTTTTGAATAAAGAGAAGGCGAAAGGTTTTTAGTTTTATTTATTTATTTTTCACATTAACCATCATTAAAAATCATATTTCTGTTAATTAGAAAGTAAATTTAATTTATATGAACAACACAATGAAATAATAAATAAAATGCAACATAACATTTAATAATAACAATGTTTTATATAAAAAATAAAATATCTTTTATTGCCAGCAATACTAAGATATAAAATCATAACAAGTTTGTACATTGTGAATAGTTAATACATAATATTTATGTAATAGTACAATTACAGAAGAAAGTCCTTTATTTCATCATGCATTTTTCTTGTCTGTAAAACTTTATCAATTTGAAATATTTTATTATTAAACCACTTTCCTTCTCCAGAAACTGATTCTTTTAAAATTCCACTACATGAATGGCATAGCACCTTAGATAGTGATTCTTCATATAAGAGTTGTTTGCTATCGCTTTCTTCCACATCAGAATTATGATTCTCATATGAACAAAAATCAGTAGTAGTATTCGATCCAGCTTTAGAAACGAGATCAGAAATTTTAAGAGCATCTAAAGCAGATAGTTGAGTTATTTCAGAGTCCATGGCATTTTGACATAAAACACAATTTTCTGAATCACTTTGATTTAGAGACAGTTTATTCCCTGTGGAGACGACTGTTGATACAGTTGAAGGAAAAGAACATTGGAGTTCAGTTATGAACAACTCTGATAACTTTTGGATACTGGAATACTTATCTTTTTCTAAAATTGGGTTGACATACCAATGAAGTTTGTTAAATACATTATAAAATAAAACTTCTTTCTTCGAACATTCCCTGAGAGGACGGATAAGAACAATATCTTTTCTTTTCTCTACCATTCCAGTTATTGATGGTAACTGTTTCCCTCTGCCGAGAGCTAGGTTACTCAGAATGCTTGAAGCAACATGATCGCCAGTTTCAGCAGTAAAAATCTTATTGCAATTCAGTTTCTCAGCTACTTTAAATACAACATCGTTTCTAAGTTTTAATAAAAGATCTTTCAGGGAAGTTTCAGATTTAATATCTGAAATCGGTAGGTTAAATTCATAGTTAACCATAGAATCAAGATCAGAATTTTTAAATAATACAATATCATCACCAATTGCACACAAGGGGGTGAAATAAATAGGATAATTATAACTGCTAATAAGATTAGAAATTGATTTGAAGAGTTCTATTCTTTTACTATTTGAGATGGAAGGGTTTTCATCAAAGAACACTAATTTGACATCAAATCTTGGTTTCTTTTTTCTGTCATCTACCAAACTACGAAACATCAGATCAATTAAACAAATCGAGTATGGACTGCCAGAGAAAGCAACTAAAACTCTGTCTCCATTTCTGATTAATTTTGATTTGCCTAAACCTCCGCTGTACTTGTGTGAAATATAAATCTGAAAACATTCTCTGCAATAAGGAAATTTACGTTGAAGAACAACTGTAGCTGTTTTTTCGTTGCATTTTCTGCACTGAGCCCCTAGCAAATTTTCACTCTTACTAAGACGAGTCTCTTCCTCGTAGCAAGAATCGACACTACACATTTTAAAACATCTAATTATATTTTATTAAAAGCTAATATTAGTTTTTCAAAAGTCTTTAAGTTTATAAAAGGTTGTAAATACATGGATGGTCAAAGCACGTTTTAAAAAGCAACCTCACTAGTAAGGTTATAAATATCAATATTGAAGAGAATAACTCACCCGATGCATAGAGCTAAAATATTTATGCATTTACATACAGAAACATGGTTCTAATAGATATTAGATTAGATTATATACTTTAATATATATTATACATTTTATTATTTTATAAATAACATTCTTTTTATCATTTTCCTGCCGAGAACAAAAAAAAATTAGATTTTATTTTACTCTTATTTTGAAATTTACAACTGTATTAGAAAATATATCTGGTATGTTGACGTGGAGAACTGAGGTCCCCTTTTCAATTCCTCGGATTATAAAAGTTGAATAAAAGTTTCCACTATTTGTTAGTTATTTCTTTTAGAAAACAACACAGTATTTTAGAATCAAGAGGTTACAGTTCTGATAAACAACGAATGACTAACATAAATTGTAAACATATATGACTCGCCATGCCAACCACGTTCAACATCCCAACATGACTTGATATCGTGGAACTATTGAGCTCATTGGGTTTTTCTCGTCCTGTAGGGCTGTTAACTTTATGAGAAAGGTCTCCTAAAAAGTAATCTTTTTATTTTTTTTTTAAAATATTTTATTAAGAGAAATTTAGAACTGTATTAAAACAAATACATCAAGTAAATAAGCGGATTACAATGGAAAAAAAAATACAGTCTAAAAACCTGTAGAGGAACTACCCAATGGCAGTACTCTAATGAAATATTTACAAAAGAAGATCCCGAGGCCATCTTCTTTTCAGACGCCTCGGAGGATTGCCAGGAATGGAATGGGAAACAAGTTGTGCAACAAGTGGATCTGGATGAGCAGTGAGTTTATTATGAAAGGAAAGGTATCTGGTTCGTGCCAAATCAGTAACATATGGGATGTTGAGGTCATTGTGGATCAGTTCATTTGTGACAAAGTAAGGAGCATTTAGGATTTTTCGTAGGATTTTGGATTGGAGTGATTGGATGCGGGAAGAATTCGATGGTTTGGTGGATCCCCATAACTCTATACCGTAAGTCCAAATAGGTCTGATAATCGTCATATAGATAAGTTTTTTGTAGTTAATCGGGAGATTTGAGCGTTTGTCAAGTAGGTGTTGTAGTAGTCGAAATCGACGTGCAGTTTCTTGTCTTTTCATTTTTGTATGAGGGTTCCAAGTAAGTCTCTTGTCTAAATAAAATCCAAGGTATCTTATCTGTTCTAAATTATTTATTAGTAATCCATTAAAGGATACAGGAGGACAGGATGAGGTAGGTTTTCGACGTAGAGTAAAGGTTATTTGCTGGGATTTATCTTAACCCTCCAGTTATGACACCATTCTTCAAGGGAAATGATATGTGAATGGAGTGTCTGGGATGCAGCAAATGGATCATCATTGACTGATAACACGCTTGTGTCATCAGCATAGGTTGTGAGGATAGTATTAGGATGAGTTGGGATATCAGCTGTATATACGGTATAAAGGATGGGAACGAGAATACTACCTTGAGGAATACCAGCAGTCTGAGGAAGGATGGGTGCGTATGTAGAATTATGGTTAATTTTAAATACTCTATCAGGAAGTTAGGATTGGAGGATGAGGAAATATGTAGAAGGAATTGGCGAAGTTTATAAAGCAGACCTGGGTACCAGACTCGGTCAAAAGCCTGTTCAACGTCAAGAAAGACACCCGTGCAATACATCTCGCGCTCCAATGCAGATGAGATAACGTCCACCACACGATGGCATTGTTGGATAGTAGAATGAGACTAGTTCTTAAAAGTGCAACACTATTTGCAAGGCCCAATCCAGCTACTGACTTCTTATATTTTGACTAATGTTGAGAGAAACTAATTCCCCATGCCAAGATAAGGGTTAAATATAATTTCATATTTTCACAAATTATTGGTAGCCATGTATTCATGAAGTTTGATTCAATTTGCTTTAGTTAATCCATGAAAGTTTTAAAAAATTTATAATTTAATTTAATCCCTTAATTAATTCATTCATCTCTGAAATTTGCAGTAAATTGTTTTAAATTTAAAACACAGTAAAACCCTTCATAATCAATCTTGGATCAGCTGATCTATCCCATATCCCATGGAGCAAAGCTTAAATTGGTTTTTTGCTTCTTTTCTTTCAATGTATATTTACTAGCTGGTAGATGACATATATATTGATTGGTGGTGGTTTTGTTTGGGAAATGCTTAAAAGCTACAAAATCTTGACAGAGAATGATGCCCATGAATTACCTAATTTTGGAAACTCCTCCTAGCCTTAAACATAATGTTTCTCTTTGTATTTTTTATTTTTTTAAAAGTAGGTAATAAGAATAAATCAAGATTATGTGTAGTTAGTACAAGTTTAAGATTAGTAGACAAGTCATCATAATGGTTGAAAAAAAACAACTAGTTCTGTTGATGCAGTCTGTGGTTGCCCATGTAGAATAGTACTAGATATAATTAATATTTACAATTGTGCTTATCATTTCTAATTTTCTTATAATTTTCAGGGCGGATAATGGCATAAAAACTAGACTGAACTGGGCTCTATTAAGTGGGATGTCAAATTTTTTTGTGATCAAGTTAATAAATAACTATTACTAAACATATACTTATTATTTTGTCTTATTAAAGTTATTACCTTTGTTTTATTTTATAAAATAAACTATAGTTTAAAAAATCACGCTTTAATAGCAAACCGATCTAAAAACTAGAAACTAATTTTTATTTCTTGAATAGTTTGTGTTATGGCAATAGAAGACCAGATAATCAATTATGATTAATTAATTTGGATTAAAATTGAAATAAAACTGAAGTTATTAACAAAATAATCCTTCTTCCTTGGCTCTACAACCCACGAAGGATCAAGGCCGCCCGAAGCAATATCTGCCATTCAACTCGGTCCCGCGCAGCCGCTCTCCAGTCTCGGATTCCCAGAATGGTGCGTGAATCACTTACCACACCTTCCACCCAGCGAAGTCTGGGGCGCTTACGTCTTCTGGTGGAATGAATTTCCTCCTCGAGGATCCTTCTTGGCAAAGAGTCAGTGCTCATCCTGATCACATGAACAGTCCACCTGAGCCGACCAACTCTGATAAAACGCACAATGTCACAATCATTGAACAGCTCAGAGATTTCCGAATTTGTCCTTATTCGCCAGGCTTGCTCTTTGGTACCGAAAATCGCTCCGAAAATTCTTCTCAACACTTTCCTTTGAAATCGGAGGAGTTGATTTCCCTGTGCCCTGGTAAGCGTCCAACTCTCTGACCCATATGTAAGCACCGGTCTAATTAGAGTTTTGTATAGACGCAATTTGGTAAGAGACAATGTACAGCTCTGATGTACAGCAAAATAATTTAATTTATAGAAAAAAAAAGCGTGGGGTGCCATATTGCGGAGGGACGGACGGACTGACACCATTGAGATTTTATTATTATTTTCACAATAACTTCAATTTTATTAATAATTACAAATACAATTTTCATAACATTTAATATCAAGCACCCTAAACTTTTTTTACTATAAATTGAATTATTCTGTTAATTTCGAACCAACACGATGTAATAAATACAACGATGTCTCGTTCCTAGATTTCTTGATACGTTAGTAACAAAATTTTAATTTTCAGCCAATGAAACTTATAAAAATTCTATAAACATATAAAAATGTATCATTTTGGCTGATAAAAAGTATTTATTAATACAATTGACGCGAATTTTGAAGATCTGTTTAACTCAATTGAATAATATGCAAACGACCTCTGGCGGTTCAGATCGCGACCGCTGGCGGTCAGAAGTATATTCGGTACATCGAACGGTAATGGTTGAAGACAAATGTAAAGGTTAGAACATAGTTGCAATTATCCGCGAAGATGGATAATTTGTTACAAAAATCATTCTTCATAATATACATTGACAGGTAAAATCGCGTAGTAAATGCCTGAAATGAGAAATAAAACAAACATAGATTATCTAATAATAAATACAATGATGCCTCGTTCCTAGATTTCTTGATACGTTAGTAACAAAGATCCAAGACTCGCTTGCATAAGTTAGAATAGGGAGGAAAGTATTCTTGAAGACTACCTTCTTAGTTGCCTTTGAGACTTCTTTCTTATCTAGGAGGCCTGTCTTGAGGGGGTAAAAGCATCTTCCAGCTGTCTTTATTCTTTCCTTAATGTCACCATCTACCCTTCCATACTCGTTGAGGTGGGCTCCTAGGTATTTAAAATCCGACGCCTGCTCCAGACGGTTTCCTGCCAGCCTGACGATTCAGTCCCCACGGTCTCTTTTTCTCCCGATCCTTATAACCTAAAAGTCTCAGGTAAAAAAAAAATATATTTTTTTTAAACCAATCAAAAACTCCTCAAATTTAGGTTTAGAACATCTTATCTTATTTTGATGACAGAAAAATATGTTGAAGAACACAGCCAAACATCTTTCCGTTACTTGTCAATCCAGTTTTCTCTAGGGAATAATATCATTCAACAAATTTCTTTTAAACACTGAAATCTGTTTTTTGCATGAAAAAAAAAGAATAATAAAAAGTATTCTAAATTATGAATGTTGGTGTGAACCATACTGTAATCTTTTCCAGTCCCTGGATATCATTAAATTTAATGAACTGCCTGTACTACTTGGACATCAATCTTGAGGAAGTAATTGACTGTATTTTTATTGTATACTTATTACTGACATTTGACACTGCCTTCTATATTATCTAGCATGGATGTGTGAATATCTTAAATTGCTTAATCTACCAACTAATTAAAATAGTTTCTTAAAATACTATAGTGACTGTTTATTTGGTCCTTTTACAATCAATAATTTACGATAGAACAATCCCTCTGGTTAGAAATAGAGAAGAATTTAAAGTATAAAAAAATAGCCCATATGATTTAAATAAATTAAAATCCTATTGATTACTAGCTGTATTTTATTATACTGGAGAAAATACTATTATAAAATAATTAAAATAGTTGATTATGGTTGCCTGTGAATATAGAATAAATATGTTTCTATAAGGGATTATACAATCTGGTACAACATAAAAATGACCAATTACATTGATCAACTTTAAAAAAAGGAGGAAATACCTAATTCAATATGTAAATGGGGGATCGCAAAAGGAATCGCCAATTTTTAGAAAAATACATATTTTATTACAAAATAATAAAATAAAATAAAAAAAGTAGAAAGTTTTACTTTTTTGTTTTTGAGATAATGGGGCTTAAATGAAGTAACCAAATATTAATAGAAAAATTATTATGATTAAATTTTATCATACTATTTTTAGGAAAATATTGCTCACAAAAGTTTTTCTATAAAGACAATGATAAACTCAAAAGACAAAATTTAATTGTTCCATAAAATATCTTTTTTTTTTGGTTTAAATGCAGAGAATGGGCTTAAAAAAAAAAAAAAAAAAAAAAAAAAAAAAAAAAAATCTAGGAAGATCACTATTCAACTTATCTAATTTCTTTCTTAGTGGTTGTTTTTATTTCTCTATGTCCTACCTTTACAAATGCAGAATTTTCCAACATAATTTACTAATCTTACTAACTGCTATAATAATAATAATTCTTTTCTTTTGTAGATTTTAGAACGTGTTATTACTGGTGTTTGCAGGAATACTTATAAGTGTGGAATGTAAATAAATGATAAGGAAATAGTGAAAATTTTTGGGAATCACTGATTTGTTTTTTAGTTAGAGCATTGGTGTTGAAAGAAAGTATATTTGAAATTAAAGTCCATTTGCTAATGATAGGGGCTGTTCTCTAGTCGGTCCTAATTAACTTTCAGAAGAAAGAATTACTTGTTAAATGGAGAAAATTATTTAATTTACTTTTTAATTTTATTATAACAGCTGTTTATGCATAAAATAATCATGTGAGAGGCACTATATTTAAAATTGAAGAACAAGGGGAAAAAACCTTCATAAGAGGTGCTGCCATCTAGTGCTGTAGCCAGTATACTTTACTTTTCCTACACATTTCGGCTAAATTTATCAAATTTTGGTAGTAACAAAGTATGGAGCATTGAGGATTTTGTATTGGATACAAGATGGATGTTGAAGAAGACGAAAACGACTACCAGTTTCATGTTGTATTGGTATTTTATATGGATTCCAAGTTAAAGGTTAGTCCAGTTGGGCCCTAGGTAGCATATTGTGAACATTAAATTTCATTTTCGTCAAATAAGACTAGTTGGACTATCGTGTTCTTCCACCACATTATTGATTGTTTATCTAAATAAGCTTATTCCCTTTTTCATTATGTGTTGTCGATATCATTTTGTGAAGAATTTAATGTAAAGGAAAAGAAAGTGCACTTGATATGATACCAGATGGCAGCACCTATTCAAAAACAAAGTTTTTCTCTGGTCCTTAATCTTTAAGTATGGTCTCCTCATATGAGCATATGATTATTTTATGGCTACCATAAACAAGAGTTATTTTTAAATTATAAATTAAATTTAATAATTTTCTTGATTTCACGGTTAATTCATTATTCTGAACTTTAACAATGACCAACTAGCGAACAGCCCATATCATTAGATTAATATACAGGGTGAGTACCTCTTGGTGAAAAAAAAAAAAAAAAATTGTGTGAAACTACATCAAAAATGTAGAAAAATACCGCAGACCTCACCTTTCTATTCCAATCCGTTGCAGATATCCGATAAATCAAAGACTTTATTTGAGGAAACCATGTTTTTTTACTATTAAAGCTGTAATATCTACGTTTTGTTTAAATATTTTTCAAACTTTGACCACATTTTCGGATTTCGCATTAAATTTCCTGTAAGAGAAGAGTGCATGTAACCTTGAATTTTATGAAATTGGGATCTAAAGAACAGCTTGATCTTCACCTTATTTAGGGAAGTTCCGATGTCTTATATTACTTCATCGCTCACCGTTTTTTGAAAAAAAACTATCCACGAAACTGCAAATCTCATAAAAACTTTTAAATTTAATCAGTTTTCGAACGATATGTAATGATTAAAGTAAAGTAATGATTATCGTTCGATTTCATGGAGAAATTTAGTTTAAAAACGGAAAAAACATTGTGTTCTCATTTGGGATACAAATTAGTTACTTGTGTGAATAAAACATTATGACAATCCCTGGAAATGTCCATTTTAAACATAATAAACTCTTCATTGGAATAAAAAGCAAAGAAAAAAAATTATTGTTTAATTGAAAATAAAGGAAAACTGTCAATAAAGTGACACCAATCAAAGGATCAAAGGATTTTTTCGAAAAAAAAAAACGGTGTGCGATGAAGTAATATAAGACATTGTAACTTCCCTAAATAAGGTGAAGATCAAGCTGTTCTTTAGATCCCAACTTTATAAAATTCAAGGTTACATGTACTCTTCTCTAATAGGAAATTTAATGCTGAATCTGAAAATGTTGTCAACATTTGAAACAGATTTAAACAAAATGGATATAATACAGCTTTTATGGCAAAAAAAAAAAAAAAAAAAAAAAAAAAAAAAAAAAATAAAAGTGGATTGGAATAGAAAGTTGAGGTCTTTCTATTTTTCTACATTTCTGATCTAGTTTCACCCAATTTTTTTTTATCACTAAAAGGTACTCACCCTGTATAGTTTTCACTATTTCGTTATTTTATCATTTATTGAAATTCCACAGTTATAAGTAATACTGTAATCACTATTAACAACACTTTCCAGGTACAATAAATGAAAATGATGTTAGGAAACAATAAAATTTATTATGTATTCAAATTAATAATGGCAACACTGATTGTAACAGTGCATTTGTATATGACGCCATTTTAGGCAGTTATTCGCCATATTAGCTTGTTATTAAGATGTGACGCTCTCCAATGAAAGCTTGTGCTTAGGTTATCCCGCTCTTTTGTTAGTTAATTAAAGTTTAATCAGATTTTCATTAAAGCATTTCATAATCAAATACAATTAAAGCAGTAAGTACTATTATTATATTCTATGAAAGTGTTGCTTTCAAAACACTCTGAGCATGAAGCTCCATTTTAGTTTTGCAAATTTCGTCAAGGCGATTAAACGCTTCATGATAATGCTCGTTCTGAAAGACCTTAAGTTGCCAACGAACAGGAAATTCAAGAATTAATTGATTCGAATTCATGTCAAACAAGTGCGGAAGTAGCAGCAGTGAAATATTTCACAAGCTATATAAAATGAAAAAAAAAATGGATAAATTGGTCTCTCACAATTTATTAGAGGCGAATAAGATTATTCGACTGACAGCAGCTTCATCTTTAGCTTCTCGATTAAAAAATGACCCAATTCTTTGATAGAATCATCACTTATGATGAAAAGTAGTTATTGTACAATATTCGCCGATCATACCAATGGATATCAGCTGATGACAAAAACAATTTCCAAAACCTGATCTTCATCCGAAAAAGGTATTGCTGATGGTTTTCTGCAAAGGAAAGGCAATGTGCACTATGAGCTCCCAAGACGGGAGCAGACCTATTACTACCGAGTCCTATCGCGCGATATTAGACCGCTGTTAGCCTGAACTTCGAAAATTCGATCCATATTTAGTAAAACAGAAAAGGACCCTTATACTCCTTCAAGACAATGCTCGGCCACATACTGCAAAGTTGACTTGGGATAAATTAATGGAAATTGGATGGGAATGATTACTGCATCCACTATATTCTCCCGACCTTTCACATACTATTTATCACCTCTTCAGATCTCTGGACAATTGTCTCCTGCAGGTATGTTTTGATAACGAGCAAAGCCTATAATGCCGTTTTATTTTCGGGATTCCGTGAAGCTCCTATGTTTCGCAGTTTTATGCGGAGTTAAAGTGGCTCATTCCTTCCTACCGTCGCCAGTATTTCCTGGCATCCTTTCTCTTTCAATCCGTCCAATCCTATCATCCGCCTTTCATTCCCGTACTCCTTAAACTCAAATCCTCAATTCTTATTCTCCAAACCCGTTCCCGTCAATCAGATTTGTAAACTCCTTCTCATTGCCCATTCACTTTCGACATCTTTCGTAATCCGATCCTCCTCTGTGGAACTCTATCCTCATTCGTCATTCAATTACCCTTCCCACTTTCAAATACTACTTCTTTAACCACCTACTATCCACCCAGATCCTGTCCTCCAATAACTGTCAATAGCCACTTTTTGGTTGTTTAAAATATGAAAAATTTATATTCAAGAAATCTTTTAGTTCTTGTACTATAAAAAAAAAAAATATTTTAAATTTTCCGTTACTTTTTAAAATATATATATATATATATATATATTATATATATATATATATATTTTTTTTTTTTGAAGAGAAAAGATTTGACTCGGTCGGGATTCGAACCCGAATTTCCACCTCTTAGTGTGGCGCCTTATCCAACTAGGCCACCGGGGTCGTATCCGAACCAGGCAAATCCCCTCTCTTCAGTGATCCATAACTATAATATATATATATATATATATATATATATATATATATATATATATATATATATATATATATATATATGTATTGTTTTTTTTATTATTATTATCTGTTATAAAAATATTATTTCTTTTTAAGGATATGAAGGCCTTGGTTGTACATCATTTTTTATCCTTAAATAGATAAATAAAAAAGTTCTTTATTTATTCTGGGACCTTAAGTCGTCCCTTAAAATAAAAAATAATGTACAATCTGGAGCCTTCAGAGCCTCAAAATGGTTATGAAATATTATTAACTATAATAAAATAGTAAATAATAATGATAAAAATAAAAATTAAGCGTAAAAATATTGATGAAAAGTAGCAGAAATATTTTGATTCATTTTGTGTATCAATTGTGTAAAAACAATACAATTTCATGTACATAAACTTTCATATTTTATATAACGATTAAGTGGCTAATGACAGTTTTCATGGATTTGGATGGACAGTTGGTGGTTAAATAAATGATATTTGAAAGTGGAAAGGGTGTTTGAGTGGCGAATGGTGTACGGGATGGAGTACCATAGGGACGTGGAACGGATTAGGATGGAACTGTCGAAAGCAGCGAATCAATGAGCAAGAGTGTACAAATCTGATGGGCGGGAACGGGTTTGGCGGCTAAGAACAGAGGATTTGAGCTGAAGGGAAATGTAAAGTGGACGTTGGGATTTGACTGTTTGAAAGAGAAAGGGTGCTAGAAAATACTGGCGACGGTAGGAAGAGTCACTTTAACTCCGCGTAAAATTGTGAAACGTGGGCGTTCCTGGGGATCCCGAAAATAAAACGAATACAGCAGTTAAACATTCTTTTTAAGGGACTTAAGGTCCCAGAATAAATAAATAACTTTATTATTATAATTGAAATTAAATCAGTTTTTTACCAGCAAAGATCAATTATTTTTTAAAAACGGTATTTGGGATCTTGAATCAAGGTAGGATAAAGTTATTAGTTGTAATGGAAATTATTTTATTGAATAAAGTTATTGTATAGTTGTCGAGTAAAATTTTTAATTACCCCCAAAAAATGACAGAACTTATGAAACGACCTTCTATATCGAGTTCTATAACGGTTTTTATCCGTGCTGTTGTGTTTAATTTAATAGTTTAATTAAAGATACACCGTTTTAAATTCATCGCTATGCATATATTCATCGATTATATATATCGAGTTGCGAGTGAAAAGATTTTATGCAAGATTTGTATGCTGGTAGTTCCTTCAACCTTTCTATTCCCCGCCTCAGGAGTCGGGCTGGTGGCATCCCGCTTGACTGGTTCCTCGTTAGTGATGTGGCGTGACATATTCCAGTCCAGTTCTTCAAACTTTGCGGAATCGTGATGAAAGTGGATTAGCCTTTTAACTTATTCATCATTACATCATTACGACTAATTAATGAATTTTTTAAAGTAGCTTTTGTTGATAAACTCCACAAAACTCTGTAAAAAAGAGCGCACGTGCTTCTTCAGCTCCTTATCGTTAATTTTATTTTTCAAAACAGTTTTTTATTGAAAACATTCCTTAGTGTTATTTATAATTTTCTCTGAAGAGGAAGGTGTACACGTGTAAAGGTGTAATGATAAAAAAAGCTGAACTTAATGTCAGTACAGAAGTTCTGAAGTTCTGTACACAGAAGTACAGAAGTTCTGAAGTTCTGTACACAGAAGTACAGAAGTTCTGAAGTTCTGTACACAGAAGTACAGAAGTTCTGAAGTTCTGTACACAGAAGTACAGAAGTTCTGAAGTTCTGTACACAGAAGTACAGAAGTTCTGCTTTGTTTTGGCCAGGGTTTGAAATCAATAATTATTTTTCCAACACATCGTATAATAATTATTATATTTGATTTTTAATTTAAAAATTATTCCTGATTTATAAATGAAAATTTAAATTGATTTTTGATGTTTATTGATTTGATTAAAAATTATGATCACTCACTGAGTGATACGGTATTGCATAAATAATAATGATTAAATTGCGATCAAAAAAATGTTGATCAGAAAATAAAAATCACCTTTTACACACAAATTGATTAATATGTTTGTATAAAATATTAATGTACACATTTTCAATATTATATATATATATATATATATATATATATATATATATATATATATATATATATATATATATATATATATATATATATATATATATAATTTAAGAGAGCAGAAAATACATTCTAACGTTATATTAAGCTGCAATAAAATCCATTACTTTTTCTGTTCCGTACTTTTATTTTGTTTACATATTTGGGATCGTTGTTAAGGATTTGATTACAACTGTGTTCCCAAGATCCCAATATTTTTTTTATATTTTTAATTTTATGTATACATAATATATTTTTTGTAAGCAAAATTTGTAATGAATTTCAAAAGTAAAGATGTTCTGTTGCTAATAGTTGACTATATTATTCTCAACCAACTACTCCAGGCTCAAAATATATCATGGAGATAATTCAAAAAAATTAAATTTCTGATTTAGAAAGGAATTACTCAAAAATTATTATTATTGTCAATTGTAAAAATTTTGTTAAAAAATAATGATCAGAATTTAATTTTTATCACTTATGATCAAAAATAAAAATCGATCTTAATAAAAATCATCAAATGATTATAAAAATTCCAGATAAAAATTTTGATCGGATTTGATTTTTATTTTTATGGTTTTTAATTATCGATTTCAAACCCTGGTTTTGGCTTTACTAGTCGAAAAAAAAAAATAAAATAAAAAATAACAACATATACGCCTCCTCCCATTATTTATGATTTTTTTTTTTTTTTTAATTATGACAACTCCACTTACTTGGACAAAAAATTTACTTGGAATCTACATACAAGACAAAAGCGACTTGAAACTGCTCCTCGTTACATACCACTTCAACATTTACTAGACAAACGTTCAAAGCTCCCAATTAATTATAAAAGACTTATTTACATGACTGTGACTAGACTCATTTGGACGTACAGAAATGAGTTTTGGGGCTCTAATAAACCAATCCGTTCATCTCCTGTCCAATCCTTACAATCCAAAATTATTCGAAAAATCCAAAGTGTTCCAATCTAAAATCCTTACTTTCTCAACAATAAACTTATCCATATCTCAATGTTCCATATGTTGCTGAGTTAGCCCAAACCAAAGAAGGTGAAGTGGGGCAAGTGCGTCATATGAAGTGCAAAATTCAACTTTAACTTAACATAAAAAAACAGCTATTAATGCTAGGATAATATTTTTTTTATATTGCAAACGTTGAACTATACTCTTTTCAGCAATATAGTTGATTTCTCTGATATTCTAAAAATTATTATCAGTGCGAAGGAAAATCAATTTCAAGTCCCATTTACGCACTTGCCCCACCTAAACGGGGTAAGTGCATAAATCTCTCGTAATCTCCTTAGCAGTGAATTGATTCTTTGATGGGGTAAGTGCAAAAATAAACAACTCCCAGAAATCATTATACTACCTGAAATTAAAAAAATAGAGAAAAATACATACAATAAAATTTTATAATTTTAACTCATTCAACTTTACACAACACCTAGATCAACAGGTTGAACTATGAAAATTCCTAGAAAGGTTTTCTTCTACAGTAGAGCACTCTAGTATGTTAGGTTTGGAGGGTATGAAGTTCTCTCTATATACATACAACAGATGTCAGTTAATATAACAAAATGACAATAGAAATTATGGAAACCCCTTCTTACCTTACCTATCCTTTCATAGTAAGCTCCATAACCAATCAAATCCATTAGTTTCTTGCTTCCCACTCCATTTCCGAAAATCCTTCGAGGTGTCTGAAAAGAAGATGTCCTAGAGATCTTCTAGTGTTGAATTTTTATTAAAGTGCTACAGATGAGTAGTTCTTTTCATGTCATTGTAAAAGACCCCTCCTTCTTTAGAGTGTTATAAACGTTTATAAACAATTAAAGTTTAGTTGACAAGTGTTACTGTGACAGAGGTATTTCTTCCCTTCAATTCAAAGGTATTTTTAACGTTTAAACATAAAATTCGTTGTTAAAATACATTGCAATTCATTTAGAATTGTCTTCCGAATTACGATCTGAATGGAGGACGTGTCTTCTTCCTGAAGAAGGAAGAAAAAAAATCGCTCAACCCCACACATCGAAGCGGGAGAAAAAAAAAGTCTAGGGACATATTTTTTAGTTTTTGTTTTATCTTGTCAATAGATTAGATATATTTTAACACTAAATTAGCGACTGAAGAATAAATAAGAAATTTTTTAAGTCTAAATTTTTACAGATGAATTCCTTAAAATGTTATTGAGTTACAGTTTATCGCATTATGATGAATATAACTCTAAAAGTTTTAAAATGTCGATCGTGATGCTCAGAAATGACTGTAACGAGAGAAAGAGAGTTAGTGAAAAAAAATTGTATCTCAGAAATAAGAGCTTGCAATATCTCAGTGCTTAAACCAACAGGCTGAAATCAAATGTCATTTAATATATGTTTTTTATTTTTATTTTAAAAATATCTCTTCTGTCGTTATTTCATTATTCGATTACAGATGCTTGGTATACAGAGAAGTGTCTGGTAAGCTCAAGCTCAGGCTGAATAGATTAATGAATTCCTTCGTAAGATTTATTTTATTGTGTCTCAACTCTCACATATCCTGCTGTAATTCCAAGGAAAGCTGGCTTGGCTAGCAATACTTCATCGGTAATTTTCTGTTTAAATCTTTATTTAAAAAAATACAAAATAAAACAATTCTTTATCATAAGGTATTTTCTGTAATACCTTACCCATCTTTATTTGTAAAATTTTTTCACTCAAGAAATTTTCTTCTTTTATTAATTATAATTTTTTCTTAAATATGATATCAATATGTAAAGGTTTCTGCCCGTCTCCAACTCTTTTCAGACTGCTTCCATCAGACTTCCCAAGACATCTTAATGTAATAATGAAGATGACACAGCAATATACACAGCTTCTTACTGTATCCACACAATTGTAAACCAGTTACCACATATATTTCTAAAAGTTGACAAACATTTCCAAAAATGGAAACTTAACTTGAACACAAGCAGATCAGAAGCAATAATTTTCGCAAAACGCAGACGATTCATAGAACAGCATATTATTTTAAACGCAGAACATATCCCTCGTTCTATATCAGTAAAATTCCTGGGTTTTTCACTGGACAGATTACTGACTTTTACAGAAGATATTGTAACTGCGAGAACAGCAGTTGCTATGCGACCATGGACTCGCCTAGGCGTAGCTTGTCATTTGTTACAACAATCACATATGATTTATTTAACGGTCAGTATCAGCGTTTGAAATCGGTAATTAAAAAAAAAAAAAATAAAAATCAAATCCGATCAAGATTTTTATCTGGAATTTTAAAAATCAATTGATGATTTTTATTTTTGATCATAAGTGATAAAAATCAAATTCTGATCATTATTTTTGAACAAAATTTTTACAATTAATAATAATAATAATAATTTTTGACTAATTCCTTTCTAAATCAGAAAGTTAAAATTTTTGAATTATCTCCAAGATGTATTTGTATACAAACGTATTAATCAATGTGTGTGTAAAAGGTGATTTTTATTTTCTGATCAACATTTTTTTTTATCGCAATTTAATCATTATTATTTATGCAATACTGTATCACTGAATGAGTGATCATAATTTTTAATCAAATCAATAAACATCAAAGATCAATTGAAATATTTATTTTTATATTAAGAATGATTTTTAAATTAAAAATCAAATATAATAATTATCGGATAAGAAGATAGTCAGGGATGCAGTCAAAGTAACACCATGTGAAAAAAAACAAAACATTGTCACATCAGTCATCGTCCTTCTCCTTACAAGTGTGGTTCGGTGGCCCTGAAGAAGACCTGCAACGCAGGTCGAAACGTTGGCATGTATTAAAGAATTCTTCTTTGACGTGGTGTTACTTTGACTGCATCCCTGACTATCTTCTTCTCCATTCATCATCCAGTCAACCATACTTTTATTATAATAATTATCATATGATTTTTTGGAAAAAATAATTATTGATTTCAAACCCTGGTCAGTATACTGTGAAACTTCGTTGGGCAAAGTTGTGTTGCTTGTGAAGTTTTTTTTTAAATCTTTTTTTATTCGTTTATCGAAATTTACAACTGTACAATATACATATAGTATATTATATACTAGTACATGGATTGATTATGAATACAATAACATGTCAAAACTTGAAAAAAACTACTCCTCAGTAGAACTTAAAAAAAAAAAAAATCTACACTAGAAGGTCTCTAGGCCATCTTCTTTTCAGACTCCTCGGAGGGTTATCGGGAATAGAATGGGAAGCAAGTTGAAGGGCTAGTGGATTTTGTGTGGTTTTGGAGTTTTCTATGAAAGGATAGATATCTGGTTTTGGCTAAATCAGCAGCATATGGGACATTAAGATCTTTGTGGATAAATTTATTAGTAACAAAGTAAGTAGCATTAAGGATTTTTCGAAGGATTTTGTATTGTATGGATTCGATACTGGAAAAATTAGAAGGTTTAGTTGAACCTCAAAGCTCAACTCTATATGTCCAAATAGGTCTGATAACTGAAGAGTGTTGGTAAATTGTAGCTCTGGTCAGTTCTAGTAATAATAAATAAATCTTGTTTTAAAAAAACCCTGTTATTTGATATAAATTATAAAATAGACAAAGCCAAAAAAAAAAATAAATAAAAAAAAATAATAAAATAAATTTAAAGTTTTCCCATATTACAATCTAAATTTTTTATTTTTTTATTGAAATATATGTACAATCTGCCTCAAATAAGGGCAATAGGTGACAGTGCTAAAGATGTATTCATTCCTACAATATATACAAGTACTCATACACACAAAATTAATGATAATAGAAGATAAAAATAAAAACAAATAATAATTATAAAAATAAAACTAATAATTAAATCATAAGAATAAAATGAAATAATAAAAATCAAGTAACAAAAATGAATATTTAAAAAAAAATGAAAAATAAATAAATAAAAAGAATAAGATACATTCTTACTATATGTACAAAACAGATACAAAAAAAAATCTAAAATAAGTATCAAAAACAAATTTATATTATACACTGTTGTAATCCGAGCTCAAATTAGGTATGCTTGACCTGTTCATCGAGCTCTATTTGTACAAATAATTGCAATAAATTTGAAAGGATTCAAAATTTATGCATGGCAATCATCAATGAATATATCAACTGTGCAACAAGACTTTGATCCATCAAACATTACCTCTTTGACCGAACCAAAACTAACTTTGCAAAAACGGATGAACACGTGGGAGAATTCAGAAGGCTTCACAAAGCGGATTTACGACAGATTTATACGGTATTTATAGTTCAAGTCATAGTCGCGTAAAACTGGTTAAAATGGGCACGTGGAGTCACTGGATGTTATAAAGAGCGAATTCCAAAAACGTTATCTGATTAAAAGTAATATGTAGATGGGAGGATTTTAGTCCTGATCTTGTGGATTTGAGGTTTGATGAGGTGGGTTGGAGGTAGGTGTTGGTGAGAGGTTTGTTATGTTGGCAACCATTCTTTTTATTAACTGATTTATTACAGAGATAAACTCATTCTTACATCTGAATAAAACCTTACGAAATGTCGATTGTTAGTTGGGATATGTGAATCGTCTTGTTATAAAATTATCTTACTTTTAATCTTGAGGATAAATTGAACTTAATTTGGTTATTAACCCGGAGTACGTGACCAGTCTAGTGGAGTCAATGCCGTCGAGCTCCGAGACAGGTACCACCACCTCTTGGGCGGCTACCTTGGTCTGACCTTTGTGACTGCCGTGTGCTGTAAATTGCACGTCACTGAGTGAGTGTTTGTGTGTTTTTCCAGACCTGGAGGGCCTAGTGTCGGCGCTCATAAGAGTTGAAGATGCTGTCGCCACTTTTCTGTAGCGCAATATATTGCCCGTGTAATCGGTCGATACATCTATACTGTTATATGAAAAGACAATCCATTCTTCGTTTGTGATCACTAACCGTGAAAACTAAGAAACCAATCTATACCAAATTTTAACTACATCATCTTCATAGTTCAATGAAGGTTTAGCAATAATAAAATTTACATATTTTCTATTAAATAGTTGTTAAAATACGATAAATATGTGGTGCGCAGTAAAGTTAGAATATTGACCGATAGATGGCGAGCTCTATTCTAGAGAGGTTACTAATATACAGCGTTATATAGTGCTAGAAATAGATAATAAATTTTTAATTCAATTCAATGAAATTGTTATGAAAAACGATAGGAGACACCTATGGTGTAGTGGTTAGCATAGCAACCTACTAAACCAAAGATCGCGGGTTCGCAGCCCGGCAGTTGACCTTAGGATTTTTTAAAGGAAGTAAAAAATCCTTAGCTATGCCGTCCATCGGAAGGGACGTAATATGGGGGTTCCGAGCCAGTGCGATGTCAGGTACTCGTTAAAGATCCCTATCCTAATTATACCTGGATAGGCAAAATTTAGGACTCCCACCGTAGCATCGTCCGATTAGCCATAGCAGCGTTAAAGTGACGTTAAACGAAATAAACAAACAATTAAAAATGATAAAAATATGTGAAGTGACGTGTGGATTCTATTGAAGTTTAAATATTGAACGATATGTGGCTAGCGTCTTTCTGCAACAGAGTACAACTTTTGGACCCATCTGAACCAAATTTATATTACATCATCTTCATAGTTCTAGGAAAGTTCAGCAATAATAAAATATACAATGATAATAATAATTAAAATGTGCAATGTTTAATGGCAGAATCGAGGTTTGTTACACTGCCATGAGCTTTTAAGGTTAGAAATTAACATCCAACGAGACGAAATCAATAAAATTATTTCTGCCGGATAAAATGATTACCAAATCAAATTTTGACCCTGTACTTTTTGATATTGTGGGTAAAAATATAATCCATCGGCCTGTAGTTGTATGCACTTATAATCCATACCAATATCAGCAATAGGTAGTGAATTAGTCTCTGTCAGTGAATTTGTATCAGTGAATTAGTCTCTGTCCGTCTAATTTACCAACTCGTGCATTAGAATTAAACATTGGATGTCGAATTATGCTTTTACATAATTTTCAAACACCTAATCAAAGCAATTTCAGCCAGGTTGAAAATTACTGCTATGTTTGAAAATATCACTGACGAAATAAATAATGCTCAATTGCATACAAGATTTTAATTTATAAAAAAATAAAACATCTGTTATTAGTTAACAATATTTAAGTTATTTTTACTCATATTAGAGGGCGAAGCCGCGACTGGGGCTGCTTGTTTTTATATAAAACCTTACCATATCATATCATGCATGAAAAATAAAATACGATTTAATTATGATCACCGATACATCTTAGAACAATGCAAAATCAGGCCGACCAGTGTTCCTTTTTTATTTATCAGGAAGAAATGGATAAGTCAAAACTCAGTAAGGCATTTTTGATCTTTTTTTAAAATCATGTAATTACACCAAAATGCAATTTTCCTCAAAATAGTGGTTTGATTTAAGGCCTTATTAAGAAGCACAATTTTTCACAATGCCGATGTTAGAAATCCAGCTTTAAAAGTTAATAGTTGGTTCGTTTAAAAGGAAATCTCAAAGGAATATTAATCAGCAATGTTATTTTACATTTATAGTTTCATTTAAACAATTATTTTATATAATTCTTTATATAGGCGACGTTTCCAGGTTTCCTAGACTATGTCTCAAATGCTTCGATGAGGATATGCTTCCACCGCAGCCTGTACATAAATGATATTATTTTCATCACGGGCTTGTCCACGATTTGAGCCCCTCGAGGGAAACCTTCCAAGTCGTACCAGTCGCGGGAAAGCATTAATTTCATAGTTTTGTTCTAAGTTTATTTTATTTTTTCAATCCCAGTTTTAGACTGCTTATTAAGAAAGTGCCCGTCGTTTCAGACTAATTCAATATTTACTAGAAAAACGTTCAAAGCTCCCAATTAATTACAAAAGACTCATATACATGACTGTGAATAGACCTATTTGGACGTACGGAGTTCAGCTTTGGGGCTCTACTAAACCATCAAATTCATCTCGTATTCAATCCTTACCATCCAAAATCCTCATGGTCCTTACTTTGTCACCAATAAACTTATCCATAAAGATCTTAATCTTCCATATGTTGCTGATTTAGCCCACACCAGATACCTATCCTTACATAGTAAGCTCCATGATCATTCAAAACCGTTAGTTTCTCAACTTGCTTCCCACTCCATTCCTGATAATCCTCCGAGGTGTCTGAAACGAAGATGGCCTAGAGACCTTCTAGTGTAGAAGTTTTAATAAAGTGCTACTGATGAGTAGTTCTTTTCAAGTTTTAACATGTTATTATAATCGTTGTCAATACGTTTACTTGATGTATATATTTTGTACAGTTATAAATTTATATATAAAAAAAAGACTGCTTATTTTCTTAAAACGATTTTTCGCGATTTTCGGCGAAACGGTGCCCCGGATAAAAAAATTCACCGGTATAAAATCCATTCAAAATTTGATTTTTGATCCATTCAAAATCCGTCGTAAAAAATACCACAACCCGTTGGGAATTCCAGAGTTAGGGTCGCTGGAGAAGGTTGGACATCAGACTATAACCTGAAAAAAAACTTTTCAGAAAGACCCTGAGAGTTTCGTTTTAAAATTTCAAAAACTGTGGAAAAAAAAAGAGGGTGGCCTTCGAATATTGAACACGCTGTATATATGTATAGACCAGTGATGTTCCGGTACCAAAATACCGGTAACGGTATTAAGAAAAAGATTCTAGATTCTAGCTAACGATATCTGAATTTAAAAATCTATTTCTATTTCTAATAATCCAAAAATAATTTACTAAAAGCAAAACAGATTATAGTTCAAGAAATAAATTAGTAAACAGCTCGTAGCATTTTATCCATAGTATCAGTGGCGTAAGGTACACCTCCGCAGACCCCGCGGTGCGGTGGTGCCCCTGAGGATCGGGAGGGCTCAAGATCTGGGGGGTCTGGAGGCTTTAAGTTCATTTTTTTTTTACATCTAAATAAATTAGATAGACAAATAACGGCAGCTAATGGTAGTTAGCTACCTAATCTCGAAAAAAAATAAATAAAGAAAAAGCATCTAAAAACGCTACTGAATAGCATATGATATATTTTATTTATACTATTATATAAAATTATAATCCATTTTTCGTTTGTGATCACTAACCGCGAAAACTGCTGAACCAATCAATATCAAATTTTAACCACATCATCTTCATAGTTCAAGGGAGGTTTAGCAATAATAAAATTTACAGATTTTCAATTGAATTTTCATAAAAAAACGATAAATATGTGGTGCGCAGTAAAGTTTGTTAACCGACCGATAGGTGGCGAGGACCATTTGAGAGAGGTTACAAAGGTACGGTGTTATACAGGGCATCTCTTAGTGTAAAAAAAAAAAAAAAAAAAAATGGTGAAACTAGATCAAAAATGTAGCAATATGTCGCAGACCTCACCTTTCTATCCCAATCCGTTGCAGATATACGATAAATCAAAGACTTTTTTGAGGAAACCACGCTTTTTTTTTCTATAAAAGCTGTAATATCTCCATTTTGTTTAAATTTTTTTTAAATTTTGACCACATTTTCGGATTTAGCATTAAATTTTCTATAACAGCTGAGTACCTGTAATCTTGAATTTTACAAAATTGTTATCTAAAGGACAGCTGGATCTTCACCTTATTTGGGGAAGTCACAATGTCTTATATTACTTCAACGCTCACCGTTTTTCGAAACAAATATCCACAAAACGTCAAATCTCACAAAAACTTGCAAATTTAATAATCTTTCGAATGATACGTTAAACGTAGTGATTTTTTTTTCGATTTCATCGAGAAATTTACTTTTGAAACAAGAAATTGAAAGCCGATACAATAAATGCATGCTTAAGGGTCTTCACGTATTTGGATTTTAAGTTGTCTGAAAATTGAACTATAAATAATAAGTATAAATTACTATAAAATATGAGAGTTCACCTAGCGGGAGGAGACTGTATGTTTCCAACTTCATTTGCTAAAGATCGGAAACGAAACAGAAGGTATTACTGTAAATGAAGAAGTAGGTAAGAAATTTATTTATGTTTCAGATTAATTAAATTAATTTTACCATTGATTGTGCAAAAGAGCTATAATTTAGGGCATTAGGAGAAGAATGATGTATAACAATAACATAATTAGATATCACAAAACTATTGCCAACGTCAGCTGTAAAGAATCGACTTTGGATCATTGATTCTCGATACCGATTTTTTTCTGAAGAATCGCTGGAACCTACGATCGACTTTTGGGATCGACACATTTCTAACATATATAGATATCACTATATTAACATATTTATTTATTTTTTTATTTCATTTCATTGTTTGATCTTTGCCTTTGAATTTTGTTTTTATTACCGTAACGTCTTCTTTTACGGCAATTTAAAACAAAATTCCCTTAGAGTGGCTAAAAGAGTTTTGGGTTTACTTTTAGAATTACGTTTTTCCTTACGTAAACAATAAAAACCGACCAAAGTTTCACCAGCTTTCCCTGTCTCACCTACAATAACCCTCATAAAATAAATGATTGTTTGTAACCCAGTAACCTGAAGTTGTAAAATAAACCTTAAGGCTAACAGCCCTGGCGCCTACATTGGGAACCCATTGTCTACGGGTACCTATGGGAACATTAAAAAAATTCATTTGTTTTTTTAACGTATATTTTCCTGTTTTGTACTGTTTTATTTGTATTTATATTTATATTGATCAGCTGTACTAACGTTTTTTTTCCTCACTATTATATTTTATCATTTGTCCCTTATCATATGATCACATGCAGTTAAGCACTCGTCATCGAAACCAGGTTTATTGTAACCTATTTCTGACTTCCAATTTTTTTTAAATCCATTTATTGAAATTTACAATTGTACATAAAAAAAAAAAAAAAAATAAAATAAATAAAAAAAAGACGCCTGAAAGAGTTGTCCGGAATAGAATGGGAAGCAAGTTGAGTGACTAGTGGATTTGAATGGTTTTCAGGGATTTTACTTTGATAGGATAGGAAAGATACCTGGTTATGGCTTAATCAACAACATACGGAACATTAAGGGCTTTTTTTTTTTTTTTTTTTTTTTTTTTTTTCCTTCTTTTCCTTATATGGTATCCCCATATAAGGACCGTTTATTTGTATATTAACATGTTCCATGCCTTACAGGCATACTACATGTTTTACAATGTTATTAAAAGTTAACATGATTAGTTTAGCATAACGTACATAACGTAGTATTTAAACAAAAATCACAAAAAAAAAAAAAAAAAAAAAAAAAAAAAAAAAGAAAAAAGAAATAACAAAAAAAAAAACAAAACAAAACAAAAGCCAACAAGAAACTACCTTCGCTGCCCATCATTTGTCAGTTTGTCAAAGTCGATCTTTCGTATAAACATGAGTAAGTCAGTCTTAAATTTAGAGAACAAATTTTGTTCTGTCTCTGGCCATGTTCCATGTTTGAGAATAATATTTTTTACTAGATTAAACCTGTGTCTTTCAAATGCTTTACATTCATAAAGTACATGTTTGAAATTTTGAGTCTGTCCGTCTTCATTACATATGTCAGATCGTATTATGTTAAATCGTATGAGATATTGTTTAGAGTTTCCGTGTTCTGTCATTAGTTGTGTTAGTTTGTAGTTGTTACTTTGTATGTGTTTGTAATTGTTGTGTGTAATGTGAGGTATAAATCTGTGTAAGCTTGGTGACTTTGATGAGGTCACCCACAATTGGTCCCACTTTTTAACCATATCAGAACTTATGTCCCGCTTTATATATGATAATGGAACTTTGTTATACGAAGGTAACAAATTACTTTTAGCCGCCTCTTTGGCTAGGTAATCGGCCCTTTCGTTACCCTCAATTCCAAAGTGTGCTTTAACCCCATTTTATAGAGACCATTTTCCCTTTGTTCTTAATGGTTATTAAATTTCGTCTGATTAGGTCAGTCAAATAGTCATGTATGGCTGTATTATTAATCGACTCTATTAAAATTTTACTGTCCTTATGTATTGTAATATGTGTGTTAGTCTTTTGAGGTTCGTTAATTATGTATTCTGTAACTTTCAAAACAACAAATTTCTCGGCTTGGTTATTTGAACAGTACGATTCTAGTTTATACTGATGTTCTATGGTTCTGCCATCTTGAGCTTTAAATAACCATGCACATCCAACGTTCTCGCTGTCCTTACTACCGTCCGTATAGATTTCTGTTTTGTCGATATTCACTGAATAACATTTGGGTGTAGTTTGATGCAGGGTGTATCCAAAACTTACAGTTTGTGTTTTTTTCTATTTTGTCTAATGTTAGGTCTTTATATCCTGTCTTTGTGTTTTTAATGTTAAACAATGTCGTTAATTCGTCAATTTTTAATTGAACTGGCAAAATACCCGCCAATAATGTCGCAGCATCAAATGAAAACGTGCGGTATCCTTTGCATATTTTGATTGCAATGATCCTTTGTAGCCTTTGTAGTTTTATAACATTTTTTTTACGAAGTACAGCTGGATGCCAAACATGTACAGCATAAAGCATTTTAGGGAGGATAGCTGCTTCATATATTACTTTTAAAACCTCTGATTTAAGGCCCCATGTTGCTCTAGCAGCTATTGACAGTCCGTTAATCATCCGTAGAGTGTCGTTATAAAGGTTGTCTAAGTGCCTGTTCCAATTTAGTTTTCTATCGAAGAGTACACCTAAATACTTCATTGTGTCACATTGTGCTAGTCTAACTGTATTGAGTCGTTTGTCTAAGTCTGGTACTCTCCTTTTTCTTGTAAAAATAATGAATTTAGTTTTTTTTTCCAAATTAAAGTTAAGTTTATTACCTCTAGTCCAATGTCCTAGTCTTGACAGTGTCAGATTTGCTATTTCCTGGAGTTCATCAAGTTTTATGAATCGATTGCTATACCATACTATGATTTACTATTTATAATACATTTAAAAAACTTTAAAATTGTCAGTTCAAAATTTTGTCTTTTACGCTGTTTTTTTTCGGCGGACCCATTCAATTGTATTGATCCATCTGGTTGGATTTTAATTTATAACCATAAAATTACATGACAGTTTGCAAACCTCGTTTCTAGCACTCAAGAGTATACATTTAATTACTATTATAGTAAAATTTATTATTATAAACCTTCCTAGAACTATGAAAATGTTGTAATTAAAATATGCTACAGTTGGGTTTAATACATAGTTTTACCATTGCAAACTCTGTTGCACAATGCACATATCCATAGATTTTTAAACTGCACTGAGATCCATATGTCGCTCCATATATTTATAGATTTAATTTAATAAAAATAAGTAAATAATAAAGTAAAGTATAGTAAATAAGCTAAAAATAAGTAAATTTTATCAGAAATTTTTAACTCTGTATAACACCGTACAATTTTGCAACCTCTCAAATATGGTGCTCGCCACCTATCAGTCGATCATCAAACTTCACTGCGCTCCACACATTTATCGCTTTCTTATGATAATATATTTGAAAATTGTTATATTTTATTATTGCTAAACTATCTCTTAGCTATGAAGATGATATGGTTAAAATTTGGTACTGATTGGTTCAGTATTTTTCGCAGTTAGTGATCACAAACGAAAAATGGCTTGTAATGGGTCATTTAATAACCTTAGATTAAAGTTATGAGACGAAATATTATTTTCTCCTTTCTCTTGTTTATTTAAAATTTCTTGTTTGTCACAGTTTCGTAATTACCAGGCCATGATCTGAACCATGTTCAGCCCAAGATAGGTTCTCATAACCCTCCGACAAAGCTCTGAAGTGCTACTGATGGGTAGTTCTTTTCGTGTATTTACATCTCATTTTAATCACTATCAAAACAATTTACTTGATTTATATATTTTATAGAGTTATAAATGTCAATAAATATATATTTTTTAAAAATAACATATTGTATTTAATAAAGGGTGTCCAAAAAGAGTATCAGGTATTTGTTACTTCGATAAAACAAAAAGTACTTAAAATAAAATAAAAAGTTTATGGTTTAATATTACAGTATAAAGTGGAAAATTATTTGCAAAAGATGATGTTATCTAAATGTTGACCGCTATGCTGCTGGCACTCCTCTAATCGGGGACGAAGATTGGCGATCACATGCTGACACATAGCTCTCGATATTGCTGCCATTTCTGACCTGATGTTATGCTTCAATTGCGTCAGGTTCGTCGGATTATTCTCATAGACCTTACATTTAAGGTATCCCCATGCAAAATAGTCAAGTAGACTAAGGTCAGGGCTTCTGGGAGACCAATTGATGTTACCCCTACGCGAAATGACCTTATTAGGTAATAATTCGTTAATAGCTTCCATTGCTTGATATGATGTATGGCAAGTGACCCTATCATGTTGAAACCACGTTCTTGAGTAGATACCTTGAAATTGCTGTAACTCTGGACCCAAATAGTTTCGCAGCATTTCACAATAACGGTCACTATTCACATTGAGTGGTCGGCCTCGTCGATCTTCATGAAAATAAGGACCGATTATGATGCCTCTAGCAGATATAGCGGCTCAAACAACGTCTTTTTGGCTGTGAAGGGATCGATCATGCTCTCGTCTTGGATTTTTCTCTGCCCAGTACTGACAATTCTGTTTATTGACATGACCATTCAGATGAAAGTTTGCTTCTTCCCTGAAGAGTATGTTATCAAAATTGTTGAAGTAGTTTTTTGTTTTATCGAAGTAACAAATACCCGATACTCTTTTTGGACACCAGGATTACAGGAATTTCAAGGTTTCAACTGAAGAACGTGGTTTCAACAAGATGAGGCCACTTGCTATACATCAAATCAAGCAATGGAAGCTGTTAACGAATTATTCCCTAATAAGGTCATTTCGTGTAGGGGTAACATCAACTGGCCTCCCAGAAGCCATGACCTTAGTCCACTTGACTATTTTGCATGGGGATACCTTAAAAGTAAGGTCTATGAGAATAATCCGACGAACCTGACGCAATTGAAGCAAAATATCAGGTTAGAAATGGCAGCGATATCGAGAGCTATGTGTCAGCATGTGATCGCTAATCTTCGTTCCTGATTAGAGTGCCAGGAGCGTAACGGTCACCATTTAGATAACATCATCTTTTCCAAATAATTTTCTACTTTATATTGTAATGATTAACAATAAACTTTTTATTTAATTATAAGTTGTTTTTGTTTTATTGAAGTAACAATTACCCGATACCCTTTTTGGACAACCTGTATAATTACATGAAAAGATATGTAATAAAGATTTAAATAATAAGACTTGATGCAACCATTGAATACGAGAATCGATTCATCAATGTTTCAATAAAATTATGTCAAGTCGACTGGTATCTCTATATATGAATCTTATTCGAACCCAGCAACTGTATTGCGAAAGTACTTAATGATTGATTGTATTTCTACTAAGATGGTGGCTTTTCATTTATCTTTTGACCAATTATTTATGCTGGGAGGGGATTACTAGTATTTCTGGTACATTTTGTGGGCCAGTTGGTACTTTTTTGCTACCTCGGACTGCTTCAAAGAGGTTGCTGATCAGTCTTAACCATATGTGGAATGAGATAATATTCACGATTGAGATTTTCAAGTATACCTGTTGAGAATGTGTGCTTACTTTAGGCGCGAAATATTTTACTTTCTAAGGCCATTTTACATCAGCTTAATGTTACTTTATATAGTAAAAGGCGAAAGATTTTTTTAGCTGTGAAGGGAAACAGCCTTGGAGGAGCCTAAGAATGGATTTCCCAGTTACTTTGCCTTATTGTTATTGTGTATAGTTTGTGTTTTTAATTATATATTGTTGTTGTTTATAATATTATATTGTAATAAGTTTTGATATTTTGGCAATATTAACCCTCTCAGTCACCGCGTCCATGATTATAGACGTCAACTTTGACCTCATTTTTTCTTCTATACATTGAGTTATTTCAGCCAAGTACGATATCTAGTGTTAGTTGATACCTCTTTAGAATACTAATAGACTAAGAGCATGTGAACTCCAGAACTTCGTTATTTTATAAAAGATGAAAATTTGTCAGCGCATGCTCCCAATAGAGGTACGAACGATGGGTCATGAATGAAGTTCGGGTTATCGTGGCCTTGGCAGGTAAACGGTGCTAAATGTGTGTAAAATACCAGCCTACTATCGTCAAATTATGAAGTGTGATTTTTTGATATTTCCTTCAGAATTGTACTTACGTTATAGTATAAAAGCTGATTTTTATATATATTACTCGGGCAATGATTAGATGATGTTTCCTCATCAGCCAGACACATCATCGTGGCAACCCCTTGCCAGACACTCTTAATACTCATTTAATTGTAATTGTACTTACATTATAGTATAAAAGCTGATCTTTATATATATTACTTGGGTAATAATTAGATGATGTTTCATCATCAGCCAGACCGTTCTGACAGTTCCAACCCCTTGCCAGACAAGCATGTAGGGTAGCTGTAGTAGCGAGCGCGAGGCAAGATACATATGGCTGGGTGCGAATGAGATAGTGAGTGAGGTCTGCCACGATCCTTCACTACGCTATTGTATTTTACTGCACATGTATTGTCTATTACTCAGTGCGTGTTTATATCAGCTTTTTTTTTTTTTTTTTTTTTTTTTTTTTTTTTTTCATTTATTGATATTTACAACTGTACAGAATAATATACAACATGTAAATGTGTTGACAGTGAATACAATGGCATGTAAATAACTTGTGAAGAACTACTCACTAGTAGCACTTCAATAAAATCTACTCTAAAAGGTCTCTAGGCCATCTTCTTTTTAGACGCCTCGGAGGATTATCAGGGATGGAGGAGGAAGCAAGTTGGGAGACTAGTGGATTGGAGTGGTTATGGAGCTTACTATGGAAGGATAGGTATCTCGTTTGAGCTAACTCAGCAACATATGGAACATTAAGGTCTTTATGGATAAGCTTATTGGTGACAAAGTAAGTTATATCAGCTTATATAATTTTAGATGTTCTTGTCAGGTGTTAATAATTATAAGAAAAGGACCCTATTTTAGTTTCATCAAATAATAATAAGCTAAATAGGAAAGTATTTGAAAATAAAGATTTATCAAAAAGTACAGGTATTTATTTAAGTGACGACGAAACATCGGAAGAGAGAGAGGAAGGAAAAAAAAAAATCACTCAAGTATATTAAAATAATAATAATATTTGTTTACAATCCAAACTTTTTTTTTTAAACAAGAACTTTTTTTTAAAGAATAAAGTTATTATTATTATTATTATATTTGGTATAGTAAATTAATAATTACTACTAAATATAATACTTGGCAAAAACATATAAAATTATTTAAGCTGATATAAACACGCACTGAGTAATAAACAATACACGTGCAGTAAATACAGGAGCGTGGTGAAGGATCGCGACAGACATCACTCACTATCCCACTCCCACCCAGCCATATGTATCTTGCCTCGCGCTCGCTACTACAGCTACCCTACATGCTTGTCTGGCAAGGGGTTGGAACTGTCAGAACGGTCTGGCTCATGAGAAAACATCATCTAATTATTACCCAAGTAATATATATAAAGATCAGCTTTTATACTATAACGTAAGTACAATTACAATTAAATGAGCATTAAGGTTGTCTGGCAAGGGGTTGCCACGATGGTAAGTGTCTGGCTGATGAGGAAACATCATCTAATCATTGCCCGAGTAATATATATAAAAATCAGCTTTTATACTATAAAGTAAGTACAATTCTGAAGGAAATATCAAAAAATCACACTTCATAATTTGACAATAGTAGGCTGGTATTTTACACACCTTTAGCACCGTTTACCTGCCAAGGCCACGAATACACGAACTTCATTCATGACCCAACATTTGTACCTCTATAGGGAGCATGCGCTGATGAATTTTCATCTTTTATAAAATAATGAAGGTCTGGGGTTCACGAACTCTCGCTCTATTCGTGCTGCCCCTTCCAGTTTTTTAGCCAAAACATGTTGTAAATAGTTATTTTAAGTTGTTAGAAGCACAGACTGGCCGGCACCCTTAGAGACAAGGAAAGGATTTGTTTTTTTTATTGTTAAAAATGCATTTTTTTTTTTTTTTTTTTTTGCAATAATCAAAAAGAAGTTGTATTCTGTGATGTATATTTTAGTTTATAAAGAAGTTTTTAGGTCTATAGATATTATTATGGCAGTGCTGTAGCGATGGGAAATGTGATGTCTACAATAGAGGACAAAAGTACCCAACGTCTTCCGCTTGGTAATATGTACGCTTTACAAATAGGAGTAAGGTCATACAAGTTCTGCGATTCCAACTAAATCCTCAAACTTATAGGCCTTCATCTTATGATGGAAATCCTCAGATTTCCGAGGATAAGGCTATTTTTGGATTATTTACTTAGAATAAGTGCATTCTCCTCGGCAATGTCGGTGAAATGATTTTTCCAACTAGGAACCGATTTACATTTTATTGATAATATGACAATACCACAGGGTAACACTGGCAAATTTATAAAGGTCAGGCCTTTGATAAATACCGTACTTTCCCACTGCCGTTGTCTCATTGACCAGGTGAAGCCAGACCAAAAGCTGTATATGGACAACTTTTTCACTAATTACCATTTAATGCAAGAACTGAAAGGTAGGAAAATTTCAACTATTGGTACCGCCATTTAAAATAGATACGGCCGTATCAAAACTGAAATGCCAGACTCGACAATTATTGTTTGTTTATTTCGTTTAACGTCACTTTATGCTGCAATGGCTAATCGGACGATGCTACGGTGGGAGTCCTAAATTTTGCCGATCCAGGTATAATTAGGATAGGGATCTTTAACGAGTACCTGACATCGCACAGGCTCTGGACCCCCATTTGACGTCCATTCAGAAGGACGGCATAGCTAAGGATTTTATACTCCCGTTTAAAAAAAATTAAGGTCATCTGCGGGGCTGCGAACCCGCGATCTTGGGTTTAGTAGGTTGCTATGCCAACCACTACGCCACAGGTGACCCCCTCGACAATTATTTATTATATATGTTGCTTTTTGGATCATTTTTACTTTATAACTATTTTTCTCCCTAACATTCTGTTATTTGAGTTCTCAGTCGTTGAGTACCAATGTCCACAATTGTAGACATTTTGTTTCTCCCAAACTACTCATCATAAAGCGATGCGGTTTTTAAAAAAAATGCTATTTAGGCTACAATAAAGTGGATTCCTGATTTTTAGATTTTTCTGATGACTAAAATTAAATGCGGTAATGAAAGAGTTAAAAGTTAATATTGCCTAAACCTGTATAATATAGCCTGTATGGCTTGAAGGAAAGGAAGGGTGAACAATAAATAAAAAATATAATGTTACTTTATACAGGGTGAATTCCTTCTTTGTGTAATAAATAAATAAATGACTGTGTTCAGTAATAAATATGTAATATATAAATAATGCTAATAAAGTATAGCGATAAATACAATGAAAAGATGCAAGCAAAGCGCTATACCTTTTTTCCATTTAGGCTAACTCTTGATGAAATCGTTCATTTAACACTGCTTCCAAGTTACGAGGGAAGATATTCAAGTAGAAATGCAAAAAATGAATTTTTGAGGACATGTTGTAACTCATGGCCTTCAATGATAAAAGCAACTCTTCAACAATGTAATTTATGCAACAAAGACTAATATTTCTGCTCTCGAATTTCTTTTTAGTCAATGAACACATTGTAGAGTGCATGGAATATGATCATTTTTGACTTCACAGCTTCGTTAGGAATAGTTAGAAGATAAACATACTAAAAGTCCCCGCCTCTAAGGGGTGAGCTAACGGTGGGGGGGAGCAGAGAAGTTCTATTTTTTTGGTTTTTTTTCGATAATATCTCGAAAGCGGTTAACTCTAAAAATTATGTTACAAATAAACATAAAAGCTAATTAAATTTACTATACAATTTATTTTTTTTAAATTTGTCGTAATTCTAACCGTTTACGAGATATACGTTTTTGAAAATCGGTCATTTTCGGGAAAAAACAAATGTCACCTCATTTTTTGCCAAATATTTGCTTCTATTACATTCCACAATCGTTTCTCAAAAAAAACGTCAGAGTCAAAATTGTAGAGCATTAAATATACTTTAATTTCATATATACGTTTTTGGTATTTCCTTCAAATGTTTAACAAAAAGTGAGGTAAACATTTTTTTTTATTTCTAAAATTGTCGATTTTAATAACGTATATCTCGAAAACTGTTGGAATTTCTACGAATACGTATATAATTAATTTTATAGGAAATTTAATGAGCTTTAATTTTGATCTGCTACATATTTTCCTAGAGCACCGTTTTCGAGATATAAACGAAAAACAAAATTGGGACCTTCTCCTCTCCTCCCCACCTTTAGCTCACTCTCCAGAGTGCGGGGACTTTTAGTATGTTTACCTTCTAACTACTCCTAACGAAGCTATGAAGTCAAAAATGATCGCATATTCCATGCACTCTACAACCCTCATTTCAGCACTCATTTACTCAACTATTTATATTCTAATACATTATAAAAGCATTCAATGATAACAGCTCGAAATGTCGAAAAACAACTAATTTTTCCACATCTTATTATTTTTTTAATATAAAACATTAATCGATAATTAGTAGATTTATTATTGCTATACGTTCCTTGAACTATGAAGATGGTGTGGTTAAAATATGGTATAGATTGGTTCAGTAGTATATATTAATAGGGTGTATAAAAAAAAAAAAAAAAATGACTGTTTTTAAACTAAATATTTGTATTATGATTTCTTTGATATAAAATACAATTAATACTCAAAGTATAGTCCATTGTTATCTACCGTCATTACCCATCTGCTAGCCAATTGCTCGATGCCACGCGATACCTTTCCTTGGAATGGCTTTCAAAGAACTCTTGGACAGCATTTTCAACTTTCGCAAAATTATTAAATTTTTTCCCTTGAAAAAAATGAGGAATGGATCGAAACAGTAGTAATCCTTCTAAATTTTTCAAACCAACGCCGCGCCGTGCACTCTTCAAGGACACCTTCCCCTTTATATTTAATAATTTTACGAGTTGCTTCAGTGGCTGCTAAATTTCTTTTTCCAGTAATGTCTTAAAATTACGAGAATTTCGTAGGACACTGCAATGTTTCTTGTTTGAAATAAATAACTGAACTGAGACTTTTTTTTTAAGAAGTCCAGTTTTAGAAACAAGCTTAGAGAATGATCTAAAGGGCTTATTAAGTATTGGTAAATAATAAATAGCATTAATACAGACTTTTGAACTCTGGAATTTGATAAAACGGTCATTTTTTTTATAAGTCCTATTAGTGTAGATATGGTTTCTTATTACCAGTTATCCTGCGCCTTTTCCTTATTTTTAAGCACACACAACAAATATTTGGGATTATTTTAGGTATACCAATTAGTGGCATTTAATAACGTTTAGTTAATTAATCAAACCTTGGTAGATTAGTTTAATTAATAAAGAAACTTTTTACATATCGTCGCCATTATGCTTATGAATGAGGTTTTGAGGATATACTGAATCCTGTCAATTGGAAATCAATAAAATCTTTTTTATCGAAATGATTCTTCCTGCTTTTTTTTAAAATTTATTTTTATTTTTTGTTGATTGAGGAAAATTACACAGTTTGTTAATTTTATCCCATTTATCCTGATCGTTATCTTATAAAAAACCATGAGCTAGAAAAATCATTAATTGAATTAAACGAAAAACATATTTAAATGAAAAAAAAAAAAAAAAAAAAAAAAAAAGTTGTTTTATATTTGTTGAGGAAAGTATGATTAGGAATGTTAAATGTCTCATGGAGGCCCTCAACACATTTATAGAACTAAAATACACTCGAGTGAAAAAAAAACCAATTACAATAATCCTTTGCAATCCTCTCAAGGAATATTAAAGGAGGGCCCAAGTTTAAAGAGGAACATATTCCCAGTTAGTCATCAGTTCCCTAGAAGAGTGCAATGAACATTCGTGGGTCGTTTTTCTAATTTTTTTTAATTGTCTTTGTCCCACTTAATCCAATTCTACCCAATTGGTGCTCGATTCAACGGTAGTCACTCAAATCGTATCGTTAATTGAGGACGGAAGATGTCAGCGATACGCGGCTAGGACTCTCGGGGTACCAGAAACGAGGGTTCGGTGGGCGATCTAGAGGTACCGGGAGCCGAGCAGCTGCACGAGGATTTCGGGATCAGGTTGGTCGAGATTAACTGACCAAGCTGACAATCGATTTATTAAAATGGAGACTCTAAGGAACCGCTTCCAGACATCTGTAATGACTTGCCACCGGCATCGTGTTGCTCGAGGTGTGGATTTCTCCGTGCATACAATAAGTAGACGCCTGCCTGAAATGAATCTAAACTCTAATGTTCTTGCTATCGGCCTTCTCCTCACTGCAGCTCACAGAGCAGCTCGACTCCGTTTTGTTCGAGAACATGCCTAGACTGAAGCTGATTGGGCCTCTGTTCTATTTTCAGATGAGTCTAGAATTGGCCTGCATGCTTCAGATGGTCGAGCTAGAGTCTGAAGAAAATGAGGATAACGCTACGCTCAGTGCAATGTTGATGGTACAGTACAGTTCGGAGGAGTATCGGTGATGGTGTAGGGAGGGTTTGTTTAGAAGCGAACACAGACCTCCATGTGTTCCAAAGGCCATCCCTCAATGCACAAACTTGTATAAGAGACATCCTTGAAGAGTATGTAGCCCCTTTTCCGCCGTTCACTGGCCCTAATTTCATGTTTATTCATGATAATGTGCGGCCACACGTCGCCAATGTTGTAAGAGACTACCTTGATGAGGTTGGTATCCGAACCTAGGAGTGACCAGCTCTCAGCCGGATCTCAATCCTAAAGAGCATCTGTGGGACCATCTTAAGAAGGCCATCCAACAGCAACATAACCCTCCAGGAGCTGAGAACTGCTGTAGAAGAACAATGGGAGCAGATTTCTCAAGACCGAGTGGTCAAATGTTACGAGGGAGCATGCCTGCAAGGATACAAGCTGTTATTCAAGCAAGAGGAGGAAACACTCGATATTAAAGGCCATGAATTGTGTGTTTCTTACATATTGTAAACAAAGTTTAGAGGTTTTATTTTTTTTATCATGATATCAATAAATGGTTACTTTTTTGTTTGATAATTTTTCTTGCTTTAAATGCATGTTTTATTAATTGTCCGTTTGTGTCATATAAACAGAATATATCCACTAAATATATAAAAAAAAATTGGCAAATTTTATTAAGTTCTGGAAGAGAAAAAAACAAACAATAGGCGAACATTGAAGATGCGCCGGTTTGTTTGCACTCGAGTCTATAAATCTATTAATGTTTTTTACTTTGCCGTCGAATTTTTATAGTATCAATGAAAAATATCTAGGATCCTCAAATAAATTATACACCGCCCTTAGAATTATATTTTTTATTTTTTTTTTTTCAATTATCTAAGCATAAAGAAACATGTATTTGCTAAATTAGACAGAATTCCATGATTTAATTAAATCATTCAAAAGATTTAAGACAAAAAAATTGTTTTTTTTTCTACTTTTTTATTGGTGCTATACTTACACTCAACTGCTGACAATATAGGTTTAGTCAGTGATTGTAAAAAGTATTAAGAGTTGAATTGTAATTTATTTTCCATGAAACAGCTGTTTTTGAAATACTTAAAAAACGACGGAGGTACTAAATTCAGTACAGTACAGTATACAGGGTGAGTATCTCTTAGTGTAAAAAATAAAAATTGGGTGAAACTAGATCAAAAATGTAGCAAAATACCGCAGATCTCACTTTTCTATTCCAATCCGTTGCAGATATACGATAAATCAAAGACTTTTTTGAGGAAACCACGTTTTTTTCCCATAAAAGCTGTAATATCTCCATTTTGTTTAAATATTTTTCAAATTTTGACCACAATTTCGGATTTAGCATTAAATTTTTTATAATAGCTGAGTGAGTACCTGTAACATTAAATTTTACAAACTTGGTATCTAAAGAACAGCTTGATCTTCACCTTATTCAGAGAAGTTACAGTGTCTTATATTACTTCAATGCTCACCGTTTTTCGAAAAAAAAATAACCACAAAACGTCAAATCTCACAAAAACTTGTAAATTTAATCAGATTTCGAATGATATGTTAAACGTAATGATTTTGTTTTAATTTCATGGAGAAATTTACTTTTAAAACCGAAAAAAAAAATGGTGTTCTTATTGGCATACAAATTAGTTACTTATGTAAATAAAACATTATGACAATCCTTTAAGGAAAATGTGCATTTTGATGATTCAAATGAAAATCATTTGATGATTTTTATTAAGATCGATTTTTATTTTGATCATAAGTGATAAAAATCAAAATCTGATCATTATTTTGAACAAACTTTTTACAATTAACAATATTAATAATTTTTGAGTAATTCCTTTCTAAATCAGAAAGTTGAATTTTCTCCATGATAATATCATGGAAATAATTCAAAAAAATAATATTGTATACAAACATATTAATCAATGTGTGTGTAAAAGGTGATTTTTATTTTTTGATCGCAATTTAATCATTATTATTTATGCAATACCGTATTACTCAGTGAGTGAGATTTAAGATTTTTAATCAAATCGATAAACATCAAAAATCAATTGAAATTTTTATTTATAAATCAGGAATGATTTTTAAATTAAAAATCAAATACGGGGTGTCCTGAATTTAAATGGCAAAACTTCAGGAACTTATACGGAACCGAAAAACTAAGACAAAAAGTCCTTTAGAGATATGCTCATTTTTGCTTAGTTTTAGAGAAATTTGCAAAAAAAGAAACAAAACAAGTTTTCTTTTTTTATACTTATTTATTTACATTTATATTTATGTTATGTTCTTTTTAATGTAAATATTGCTTAAAATGTTGTCCTCTTGCACCAATGCAAGCATTACATCTAGCACTCACTTGATAAATTGCAGCTAAACATTGTTCTGATGATATTTGGTGCACTGAATCTATGATTCGGTCTCTTAATTGCTTTCTTTAGTTGATTGACATCGAATAAACTTTCTGCTTCAATGTTCCCCATACGAAGAAATCCATGGGTGTCATATCAGGTGATCTGGGTGGCCAAGGTACTCCTCCTCCACGTCCAATCCATCGTTGTGGATAATTTATATCCAGCCAAGCTCGAGCAACTCTGCTATAATGAGCTGGACATCCAGCAACCACATTTGGAACCACATTTCAATCCGCTGCTGTAAGGGAATGTCATCTAAATAATTGGAAAAGCCATTCTCCAAAAAATGTGTAAACGTGATACCATTCAATCTTCCAGGTAAAAAATATGGTCCCACCAGTAATCCGTTTCTAATTCCAAGCCAAACGTTAATAGCAAATTAATGCTGAAACCTATTCTCTCTAATAGCTCTGGGATTTCCAAGAGCCCATACATGATAATTTCTTTGATTAACAATTCCTCCTCTTGTAAAGGTAGCTTCATCGGTCCATATAATTTTTAATGGAAATAAATTATCATCGCGAATTTTGTCAAGAAACCAGTTACTAAAATTCAATCTCTTGACATAACCTTGAGGTAATAAGTTCTGAACTTTTTGAAGATGGTATGGGTAGCATTTATCACCTTTCAAAGTTCGCCACATTGCTTGCCGCGGTATTGCTAATGCAGCAGATGCTCTTCGGAATGCTAGTCTCAGGATTGTTATCGAAGTGGCGATGGACACAATTTCTTCTCCGATAATCTGCTCTTATTGCTGCCTGGAATTGGTCGCCTTCATTACGTATTAAGAATGACCCAGTCTCTTGTAGTCTATTAAAAGTTAACGAAAAGACTCGTTGATTAGGCACTCTTCTATTTGGAAATCGGCGCGCATACTCCCGCACCGCTTCTAAAGCATTACCGTTACAGAAACCATACACAAAAATCGTATCAGCGTATTCAGCATTAGAATATGTATGCGGCATTGTGGCTGACGCTATTCACACAAAAATATCTGAGTAACTGACTGAAGACTAATTTAGGATTTATAATCCTAGAAGGAAGCCAAAATGTAAACAAATAAAAGAATGTAAAGGATAACATTAAGTGTTTACATATCTTACTGCCTAGCCTGGCGAACTTTGAAAGGTGATAATCGCTACCTGTAACATTTTTGTTTTGTTTCTTTTGTGCACCAAATATCATCAATGTTTAGCTACAATTTATCAAGTGAGTGCTAAATATAATGCTTGCATTGCTGCAAGAGGACAACATTTTGAGCAATATTTACATTAAAAAGAACATAACATAAATATAAATGTAAATAAATAAGTATAAAAATGAAAACTTGTTTTGTTTCTTTTTTTGTATTTTTCTTCTAAAACTAAGCAAGAATGAGCATATCTCTAAAGGACTTTCTTGTCTTAGTTTTTCGGTCCCCTATAAGTTCCTGAAGTTTTGCCATTTAAAGTCGGGACACCCTGTATAATAATTATTATATGATTTTTTTAGAAAAAATAATTATTTGTTTCAAGCCCTGGCTGAATGTGTATATATTTTTTATTTTTATTTTATTTGTTTTAACTGCCAGTTGGCCAATTTCTACACCAAATCCATGTCTTCGTGGTAAATGTTCCGATTTCGGAGTACTTTTTAAAAAATTTCGTTGTTAATAATTCCAACTACAGTTAATATTCAAAGGCTTTCTTTGAAAATAGCTTCGTTTTCGTGTTATAGGTAAAAAAAAAAAAATCCCCAAAATAAGGCGGCGTCTGCCGTGGTAGCAAACTTCAGATTCGGATTCAGCTCCCCAAAAACATAGAGATGCGTTGAGAATAAAAGTTCGGCAGTTTTTTCTTGAGAACGGACTTTCGGAGCCTTATTTTACTGGACAATTAGGGTTTTAGAAGGAATAGTTTTGTTGAGTGAAGCTACATTTTATTTAATCAATATCATCGCCAGAGCAATAATGTGGGAAGTTAACATTTCCTCTTTGGCGCCACTGAATGCAGTTTTCTCACAAAATGTTGGGTCTTTTAAACCTCCCCATCTCCAAGATAAGCAAACTTAGAGGTATGTTAAACCTGTAGTAAAAAAATTGAGGTACTTGTGTAATATAATAACTAATATTATATTTAAGACCAAGAAGTAATATAACACACTTTTGAAGTGGCTTGGAAGGGTATATCTTCTCTCGAAGAAGGCTCACAGCTTCTTTCATTGCCTCACCACTATAATTTTTTTACGGTATTGTCCCTAACTTCTTCACATAGTTTAGTGGCATTGTTTGTAGAAAGGAACAACAGTTGAATATGAGTGAATAATTGGCTGTACTAAATTCACCCCACAAAATTTGTCTGACACGTGTGTGCTAAAAATTTACGTGTGTACATTCTCCAATTTTCATGATTTTTAAAATAAGTGTCAATTACAATATGTTTAAGGAAAAAACAATATCATGCATGTATACCTAGATAGTGAATGAAAGTAACTTACCTTTTAAAATAATTCCTTGCTGTAGATATGAAAATAACTTAGCTAGTAAGGCTTTGTACCCCACTGTGCTAATGTGACCCCATTTATGGTACTGATGAGTAGTTCTTTTCAAGTTTTGACATGTTATTGCAATCGTTATTAACACATTTTCTCGATGTATATATTTGTATATATAAATTGATAAAAATTACAATTAATGTACATAACATAATAACAAAAAAAAACAGTTATAAATATCGATAAATAAATAAAATAAAAATTAAAAATGATTTATAATAATATAAATGAATAGACCACTCATTAGATAGCATCTTTGGATTCGTACCGCCCGGTACCCAGTGGTACAGAGCCGATGGCGGAAGCTGGAAAGGAGCAAGGTGGAGACATCAACAGGCGGTTGAAGTCACTAGGAGCAGTGGGGGCAGGCTCACCGGCAGTCTGCGGTCGGATGGCCGAGTGTGTTCTGTGCCATGGACCCGGAGTCCCCCACTGAGCTAGAGACACAACGCTCAAGTCCTTTCTTGAGCAGCAGGCGTCTCTCTTCCCGCTAATAACAGGTACCAAATCACTTAGAAATATAATATATATTATTCAAAATCCAAAATAGTCCTTAAAGATCGAACAAATAAAAGAAAAAATCTTAGGAATACTTTAAAATACCATCTAAGTATTCACCAACGTGTCTGAACGTGATTTAAACCTTTTTTATTTTAATATTTTTTACTATTATAAAAGTGAATAATTTCGCTATAGATTCCGGTACCGGCAAATAACAAATAGCCAAAACTCATAGTTAAAATAACAACATAAAAGTACACGGATATTTTTGCTATTCTTTTTGTTTCATAGATCTATATTCTATCTTTACGCTTTATTTGTTTAGTTGTGTGTATATATATATATATATATATATATATATATATATATATATATATATATATATATATATATATATATATATATATATATATTTTTTTTTTTTTAAATATATATATACATTATAAATACATATATATAAAAAAAAATTATTTTTCTGATATTTACATTTTAATGAGCATCTTCTTTTTGTGGTCTAAAAACTCGGTTATCATTCATAATTTTTTTATAAACGTGTTAAATATGAATATTAAATTAATGATTGGTATTTTTGTAATGTCACTTCTGTTATACATACCTTGGCATTTATAATTCAAATATAAAGGTTTAAGGTTTTTCAATAGAGTAAAAGGGATAATTATAAATAATAATTTACAAATTTACACATAAATTATTGCAATAAATATAAGATATCAAAATAAAAAAAAAATCGTATATAAACTTGTATGTATATGAAACTCGTATATATATATATATATATATATATATATATATATATATATATATATATATATATATATATATATATATATATATATATAAGATCAGATTTAATAATAAAAAATAAAACAACAGTACTTATTCTTCTCCTTTTAAGACTGTACTAAAAAATAACAGTTTTAGTGAGCATCATCTTTGTATGGGATATAAATTTGGCTTACTGTGATTCATTCATAAATTTACGGTAACGTAAACATCTTAAATATTGAATATAATTATTAATATATCTGGTACCATTTTGCCATGTCACTTCAATTAGTTCTACATACATTGCCATTAAAAAAAAAAAAAAAAAAAAATGGTAATAAACAAAGAAATAAGTTTAATGGATCAAATTTTACTAGAAACTATAATGAACAGATTTATTAATCAAAAATAAAACAATTGTACTTATTTTTCTCTTTTTAAGACTGAAAAAAAGAGTTCAAAATTAAAAACAAAAACAAAATTAATTTGCTGCTGTCTAAATTTTAGTATCATCTTTGTATGGGCTTAAAAATTTTACTTCCCAAAATTTATTCATAAGTTTTCGTTTACTGTGTTAATTATGAACACTAATTACTAATCGATTTGCAATCTTTGAGTGGGCTGTAAAAAAAAAAAAAAAACTTTGCGTCAATATAACAGGATACGCGTGCATAAAAATAAACTTTTTTTTCATTCCATTACATCCTTATTTTCAAAATTTATTTATATATTCAAATTTTAATGAGTAAAATCTTCGTATGAGCTAAAAATATGGATATGATTCATAAATTTACGGTAACATGAATATTTCATTATTAATCGATCTGTTGCCATTTTGCAATGTCAATTTATTTTGTTCTACATGCAATTTAAAATTAAAATATAAGCTTTTAAAAAGTCAATTAAACTTTTGGCTTCGATGTAATTTAAACCTTCTTTTATTCATTTGTTTATTTTTTACTTTTAACATAGTGATTAAATTCGGCATCGATTTCGGTACCGGCACAAAAAAATAATAATCTTTAATAAAAAAAACAACTCAACTTTAAAGTTAGAAAAACAGTATATAATTACATGAATATTACCTTTTTCTTATACTTAGAAATATATTCCATTACATGTTTGTGACGTTTTATTTGTTTTGTTCCTTGATTATTGTTGTTATCCCTCAAAAGGTGTAAATATAGATTAATTGTAAAAAAAAAAAATATATTTATTTTTCTTCTTTAATGGCTATTATAAAAAATAAATACATCATCTTTGTATGGGGTTAAATTTTGCTTACCATGATTTATAAGTTTTTCGGTAAATATAATTATGAATGTTTAAATACCGATCAATTTGGCGCCATTTTGCAATGTAACTTTTGTTATACATACATGGGCATTTAAAATTCAAATATAAAGGTATAAGGGTTTTAAATAAAGTAACAGGGATAAATATAAGTAATAACTTACAAATCGGCACATAAATTATTACAATAAATATAAGATATCAAAATTTAAAAAAAAATCGTATTAATAAAATTTAAAAAAGTTCCTATACTTAATGAATAAATGAACTGTTTCATTAGATTTATCTTCGGGATCCCCAGGCGGTCACACGTTACTTGCCGATATTCTGAGTTTGGGTGGCTCTTTCCTAAATTCCGACGGCAATACTTCCTGGGTACTTTCATATTCCAATGTCTAAAAAAACAAAAAACCTTCATATATTCTTGATTTATTAACTCTGGTACCAATACAATGGTACTGAATTTTTTATAATCGTTGATCACTAGTCATCTGACACGTAATATGTTCGTGAATATAAATAGTCATCGGAGATACCACTTAAAGCTTGATAACTACCGAAAATAGTATCAATCATGTTTGATTATGAGGCGATGTGAGACTTTTATTCTATCAATTAAATATTGGAAAACATTTGCAAAAAAACGAACAAACAAAACAAACGTAAATTCAGCATATTAACTATATCTAACGTAGTTAACATAAATATCCAGAAAAATGGGATCTTGGTTTGAATTTAAGACTCCAAAACTGACTAAAACAATCTGAATATTGTGACATTCGATTGAATATTTTACAATTAAACTGCTGTTTTAATTGTTTAAAACATATAAAACAGCTGTAATATAACTAATGGCACTATAAAATATTAAATAATTAAGCATTATAATAATGGAAATCATTATTCGTTAATTCTTAATTTTTTGTTTTAAACATTTTTACTATCTTACTGTGGTATCGGTTTTATTATTTATATAAAAAGTAGGGCGTCAATAATCCGATCAATTAACGGAACTGTTTCTTTTTTGTTTTAGTTTTTTAAATGTAATTTTAATTAAATTTATCATATGTTCACTTAAAATGAGATATTTTGAAAATATGATATAACGGGAATATGAAATAACCATTTCTCATAAGCTGCGAAAAATCAACTTAAAACTTCCAAACCTACATATTTTTTTAATGAGAACTGCATAACTAATTGGATCATTTCATTTGCTCCTCTGAATCCCTTCGTATTCATTTAGTTAGTAATAAATAACTCACATTAAGTTTTAAATCCTTCTTTGTGCGGAATACACCACATTTTGGATCACTCTTTGTTTTAAAATTACATGCCAACAAAAAGAAATCGAGTGTTTCTTTCATTAGAAGACAAAATGGAAATCAGTACGTGGCTAAAGATCGGTGAATCGGGTCAGGCATTGAGTTCTATTGAGTTCGGGGTTGGTAAATCAACACGGGAATTAAAAATATGTATATAAAGGGTAAGTATCTCAAAAAAAAAAAAAAAAAAAAAAAAAACAAGGGTAAAACTAGATCAAAAATTTAGGAAAATGTCGCAAACCTCACCTTTCTATTCCAATCCGTTGTAGATATACAATAAATCAAAGACTTTTTTGAGGAAACAACATTTTTTTACCATAAAAGCGGTAATATCTCCATTTTTAAAAATATTTTTCAAAACTTTAACTACATTTTCGGATTTAGCATTAAATTTTTTATAAGATCAGAGTAAACGTAACCTTGAATTTTACAAACATTTGACCTAAAGAACAGCTTGATCTTCACCTTATTTAGGGAAGTTACAATGTCTTATGTTACTTTAACGTTCACAGTTTTTTGAAAAAAAATATTCAAAAAAACTGCAAATCTCACAAAAACTTGAAAATTTAATCAGCTTTTGAATGATATGTTGAAAGTAATAATTCTGTTTCGATTTTATGGAAAAAGTTACTTTAAAACTGAAAAAAAAACATGGTGTTCTCATTTGGTATACAAATCAGTTACTTGTGTAAATAAAACATTATGAACATCCCTTAATAGCAATGTGTATTTTAAACATGATAAACCCTTCAGTGGAATTAAACGCAAAAAAAAATATATATATATATATATATATATATATATATATATATATATATATATATATATATATATATATATATGGATTTTATGTTACGATATATATATTATGATTTTCAATAAGGTTTAAAACCACTTTTTGAGGAATGCAGATGAATTTATGAATAGATGAGTCTGCTTTTACAGGGGGGGAAGGCATTTCTACCTATCCATGTATATCGTTGGTTTATGTTGGTATTACTTTTGAATAAAAAGTCTGATTTATCGTATATCTGCAACGGATTGGAATAGAAAGGTGAGGTCTGTGGCATTTTTATACATTTTTGATCTAGTTTCACCCAAATTTTTTTTTTACACTAAGAGGTACTCACCCTGTATATAATTTTGTTTTTAAGCTGATTTTGTTTATCCTAATTTTTGATTATCTGAACCATCCCTGGCAACATTAGCTCGAATTATCGACGCTCTACTGTATTTATGATCGTGTACGTTGTGATCTTTAACTTAAAAGTTTCACAATATCAATCAGAAATACATACGAATCCATTTAGTAAAACCATGAAAATAAAATAAGGTTAGGGAGACAATTATTGATACTGTAATTTTTAAATATAAAAACAAACTTTTATAACTGGAGAATAATGGATTATGGTTTATTTTAAATTATAGAAGTCAGCTCTATTAAACGTGGTTTGAATCCGTCTGTTTTGGTAGGTTTTGATAACCGATTTTGCAATATTGATTCTCAATATATTGTATCAATCCAGGAACTTTTTTTTTTTTTTTTTTTTTCCATACGAAAATCCCTCTGCATGAATACAACCCCTATTTCAACTCTCATAATCAATTCTACAGGAATGTATCCGTTTCTAATATTTATGTCTACATTGACTAATCCCATGATTTCTTAGTGGGTCGAGCTTTTTGGGGTAATTTACATTTTTAAAACGCTCGTGCAATATTAGAAGATAACATCGTGATTCACAGCCTCTGAGACATTCCACGAAATAAGATCTAATCGCGAAGGCAGTTGCAAAAGAAATTTATGGAATAGAAGGAGAATCAGTTGTTCGTTGATATACTACCTCACTATTGAATATTTAATTATTAATCGATCTGGTGCCATTTTTTTATGTCATTTCAATTAGTTCTATACCATCTAAGTATTTACAAACGTGTCATGCTTTGAAGTGATTTAAAACTTTTTAAATTTATTTTAAATTTTATATAATCTATTTGCACAAAGATTATATATCCGCTGCCTTAGAACTAAAACTTTACGTTTCTGGGGCGTTTTTGGACGTTACCCAGACTTTTGATAGAGTATTGCACCAGGGGCTACTAGTAAAATTGAATCCGTTACTACCTTATCTTACAATCTTTTCTTTCAGACCGCTTTTTCTCTGCCGGCAGGGCTCAGATATCTCCTCCATCAAACCTATTTTAGCAGGAGTCCCTCAAGGCTCAATTCTAGCAAATTTTCTTTATTTAGTATATACCTATCACATACCGACGAGCAATAACGTATTAACTGCTACTTACGCAGATGACACTACAATCATGACTAGAGATGCGGACCCTAAACAAGCCACCTTAACACTACATCACAACCTCAACGAGATTCAAACTTGGTGTAAGAAAGGGAAAAGAAAACTTAATTATGATGACAATCACTTCATATTACATTTACACTACGACGCAAGACCTGTTTACATTGACAACCAACCTTTACATCAAACTGAAAAAATGACATACTTAAGGACTTACGCTTAGAAGACTGACATGGGGCCCACATGTTAAGAAAAAAAAACAGACGTTACAGCTAAGACTGCGACTTCTATACTCCATACTTCAAAGACGCTCAAAACTATCTTTAAAACAGAAACTTAACAATTACATTTACTTGTCAAAACACATCTGGACGTATGCATCCCAAATTTATGGACCGCCCCTAAAGAACGCATTTTCAAAAAAATACAAACATTTTAATCCAAATTCCTAAGACTGATAACACACTCCTCTCTTTATGTGGTAAATGATACGCTACATTCAGACTTACGTATTCCGACAGTTAAGATCCAAATTCATAAAATTTACAGACATTTTTATGAAAAACTACGTGGACACGATTCCTGACATAACTCAACGGAGGCTGAAAAGAGGTGAATGAGGGACCTCCTAGCCTAATCCCTAATAATTTGGTATCACGCCTACATATTGTACCACTAGGTGCTGACTTCCTCATGCCAGATCATGTCTGTTGTTTATAGTGTAACCTCACATTCACTGATTGTAAAAAAATGTGTACAGTTGTGAATAAAATTATTATGTTAAAAAAATTTTTTTTGCATTTTGGTATTTTTCCTGATAGTTGGGCAGTGGACTCAAACAATTACTATGAATAGTTAGACAAAGTTTATGCAGTTTTAAATGCAAAATATCCCCCGTTTGTAGGATGGAAGATGTTAAGAACGTTAAATATTTTAAAAATGAATCCTCAAGGACAACAATGGCGGAAGTTATCCTTAGCATAACTTAAAATTAATTAAATATTTCAACATAAGTTCCTTAAGAACGAAAAACTAATAAAATCGTTAAATTCCGCCATCTTAAAATAGCATCCTAAAGGACCAAAACTAATTCTAATTGTGGAAGGAGAGTGGCCAAGGATGTCCATCGGCCTCCAAAAATCGTCAGATCCTGGCAGATCTGTAAAACAGTGTCCTTATACCAGAAGCCATATCTTAATCTATGAATTTCTTGGAATCCATATTCCTTCACAGCTGTCTTGGGTATCAATACTGTGTGGACTGGGGCATTTTCATAATGAAGCCAAACACTTTTACTCAAATTTCTCCACTATTTCATGGCGTCTCGCAAGCGGTGAAGTAGGACTTCATAATACTAAAATTTTACTTTGGTGTTCCTTTTCTTAAATTCAATTAGCAATATTCCTTCACAAACTCAAAAAATGTTGGCTATTATGTTATTCAGTGACTGCATGACTTTTGTCTATAGTGGAGGTGCATATACAGTCAAAACTCGATAAGTCCTATTTGAAGGGGGAACGAATTTACTTCGAGATAACAAATATTTTTTCTTTATCGAGTTTTTTCTATATATTTCTATATTGATATTTATAATATATATATTTTACAATTAGTGTTTTAAATAATTTATTGTGCAAAACATTAACAGAAACCGAAATACTAATGCTAAAAAAAATAAATATACAATAAAATACTTATGTAATAAAAGACATAAATAATTAGAAAAAGTCTGTAACTTTATTCTGCATGTATGAAGGGATGCAAAGATCTATCACATGCTGAATCGTTTGCAAGGCTGTAAAGACATCAGCTTCTAACCCTGCTATTTATGGCTAATAAAAAAACAATCAATAGAATAAACGCCTTTGTTGTTCCCGAATTGAAACATTACTCAGGATAAGCGAGGATAGGGTTGAGATAGGCTGGTTTGTACATGTTCGTGGTTCTAGGGAACTTCGACCAATATTCTCGGGGGTTGTGAAGACAAAAATTTTACTTCGAGTTAACGATTGTCGTTTCGAGTAAACGGATACAATTCATCATATAAACGTAATCGGGAAATGGGCTTCACTTGGACTTACCGAGTTTTAATTGTATTTCTTTCTTGAATTTATGTTATGAATTAATGCTAAGAATCCTCTGATATCATTTCGTATAAGCGACTATCATTTAGATTTATTCTGTCTATTACCTATGTTAATGAGGGCCATTTGCTTCCGAAATAATGGGGCTAGAGTTGAATTAGCCTCGCTCAAAGTGACTAAGATGTTGATGATTCTTCATTTTCATCGAGATAGATGAGTCCGGCACTGGCTGGAGAACCGTGATCAATGATGTTATCTCCAGCATATTTCATTCATATTGAAAGATTAGCTCATCACTATTAGGCTGAGGGTCCCCCTACTTTCGGCGTAGTAGAATTTGTAAAATCTAATATAAATACAGGATCGTTGGCCAAATAATTATCTCAGGTAGGGAGGTTCATTTTGAACCTATTTAAGGTCACTTACCTATATACAAAGTCTTACGGTTTTTTTTTATGAATTTTTTTGTAAAAATGGCCAAATCCAAATATTTATGCCTTATAACTCCGTTGTTTACTGATATATCAACACCATTTTTTTCCCCCTGTAATTACTAATACATTGTCCATGTAAAATAAAAAATATATGGTGCAAAATACAAATACCAAAAAAACGGGAGATCGTTAAATCTTGTCAAAGGCAAAAATAAAAATTATGAACTTCAAGTTTAGGTTGTAGGTTCATAAAAAAAAAAAGTAAGCGCAACAGCCAAATCCAAATTGTTTTAAAAACTTCTCTATTTAATACTCTTTAAAAAAATACCATTTGCAGGCACGCAGCACATCTAGTTTTTTTAATTTTTTATAAAGTAACAAAAGGGTGCCACCAGCGCACATTGACAATAATAATGAATCGAATCATATTTTTTTATGCAAAACGTAACAAATAGTTGAGGGGGTCACCTGTGGTGTAGTGGTTAGCATAGCAACCTACTAAACCCAAGATCGCGGGTTCGCAGCCCGGCAGATGACCTTAGGATTTTTTAAAGGGAGTAAAAAATCCTTAGCTATGCCGTCCTTCGGAAGGGACATAAAATGAGGGTCCCGAGCCTGTGCGATGTCAGGTACTCGTTAAAGATCCCTATCCTAATTATACCTGGATAGGCAAAATTTAGGACTCCCACCGTAGCATCGTCCGATTAGCCATAGCAGCATAAAGTGACGTTAAACGAAATAAACAAACAAACAAATAGTTGTGTTTCTTTATAGCATAGGTTAAACTGCATATTTTCTCTTTTTTTCTCGGAATTTCGATTTTATCAGAGTAAACTTTATCTACATTTTTGTAAACAATAATCAGGGAACAAAATTAAACTAATTTTAAATTATTCATAAATTTAATTTGTTGAGTATCGCAGGTATTGCTCAAAATGATCTCCACTATTTCTAATACAAGCAAGATATCTTTTTATTATTTCTGTGGTAGTTGTTCTTAAAACAAATTCTTCCTTCATTATGGTAAACGCGGCATTGATTTTTTAAATAAGTTCTTGTTTTGAAAAAGCCCACTACAACTTACCTGTAAGAGAATGTTTAAACAATTGTTTTCCACAATCCTGGATAGGAAGACAGGGTCCAATTGAGTGGCCAGCACGGTCTCCAGACCTCACGCCGCTCGATTATTACGCCTGGGACCGTGTCAAAGGAATTGTTTTCAAGACAACAACTTATTCAAAAAATGAATGTCGCATTTACCATAATGAAGGAAGAATTTGTTTTAAGAACAACCAACACAGAAATAAGAAAAAGATATCGTGCTTGTATTAGAAATAGTGGAGATCATTTTGAGCAATACCTGTGATACTCTACAAATTAAATTTATGAATAATTTAAAATGGTTTAATTTTGTTCCCTGATTATTGTTTACAAAAATGTAGATAAAGTTTACTCTGATAAAATTGAAATTCCGAGAAAGAAAGAGAAAATATGCAGTTTAACCTATGCTATAAAGAAACACAACTATTTGTTACTTTTTGCATGAAAAATATGATTCGATTCATTATTATTGTCAGTGTGCGCTGGTGGCACCCTTTTGTTACTTTATAAAAAATAAAAAAAACTAGATGTGCTGCGTGCCAGCAAATGGTATTTTTTTAAAGAGTATTAAATAGAGAAGTTTTAAAAACAATTTGGATTTGGCTGTTGCGCTTACTTTTTTTTTATTGAACCTAAACTTGAAGTTCCTCATCTTTATTTTTGCCTTTGACAAGATTAAACGATCTCCCGTTTTTTTGGTATTTGTTTTTTACACCATATCTTTTTTATTTTACATGGACAATGTATTAGTAATTACAGGGAAAAAAATGGCGGTGATATATCAGTAAACAACGGAGTTATAAGGCATAAATGTTTGAATTTGGCCATTTTTACAAGAAAATTCATAAAAAAAAAAACCGTAAGACTTTGTATATAGGTAAGTGACCTTAAATAGGTTAAAAATGAACTTCCCTACCCGAAATAATTTTTCGACCAACGATCTTCCGAACACCCTGTATATATTACCATCAAACTTTTTCAATTCTGGATATTAATATTAATTATTATTATATGGGCACTACGGTCCTACAAGGACCCGGGCCTCCTCCACAACGGACCACCAATCTCGATCCCGAGCTCTCTCTCTCCATTCCTGAACCCCCATCCGCCTCAGATCCTCCTCCACATCATCCATCCATCTCATTCGGGGACGTCCTCTTCCTCTCCCGCCACCTTGTTTCCCGTATAGCATTTTGTTTGGCACTCTTTGGCCGGTCATTCTTTCTACATGCCCTAACCACTTAATATGCGCTCTTTTTATCATAGCCACAATGTCGGGTTCCCCATATTCATATTTACAACTGTATAAAATATATTCATCAAGTAAATGTGTGAAAATTCGATTACAATAACTTATAAAGAGACTCCCCATTATTAGCATATAAAACCTACAGTAGAAGGGCCCTAGACCATCTTCTTTTCAGGAGCCTCGAAGGATAACAGGAATCGAGTGGGAAGCAAGTTGGAAGACTAGTTTATTCGGGTACGGGTGAAGCTTATCATGGAACAACAAGTATCTGGTTTGTGCCAAATCAGCGTTTAGAACACTAAGGATAGGTATATTTGTGACATAATAAGGAGCATTGAGGATTTTGAATTGTAAAAATTATATAGAGAAGAATTAGAAGGTTTAGTGGAGCCCCAAAGTTCAACTCCGTATGCTAAAACTGCATAAAAAAAATAGTTTATGCACTATTCCTCTGTTATTGAATTAGAAAAAAATATTTTTTAATACAGCTTTAAAGCATTAAGGAGAAAACAATCAATCGTCATCAGCGTTACCGATCGGTACTTAGGAATCGACTTAGGATCATCGATTGTTGGTACCGATACTTTTCTTAATAATTGGTGGAATCGCCACGTTCCACTGATATGCATATTGTAGGGAATGCATATTCTTAATGAATGTTGATATAATTTTATGGAAATCTATGAAAGCATTCTAAGAAAAAAAATCAATTTCTCATTGAAGGGAAGGGATCAAGGATCATGGATCATGGATATGTCTGTCTATAATATACTGATTTTGTATTTAGAAATAGAAATAGAAAAATAATTTTATTCTGGGACCAAGTCCCTTAAGAATAACAAATTGTACAGAAAGAAATGATATAAAAAAAATTAAAAAGAATAAAATAAAGAAGAAATATTAATATAACAATGTAATATATGAACAGAAAAATAAGAAAATATTCTACTAATGAAATAATAAATAGGTTATTTTGATATAATGCTACATATATACAATATAAGAACCCAAATGTTGTATTCGGAATGAGAAAAAATTATTTTAATTGGTAACACTGAGTATGTTTCAGAAAAACATAGATATCGTTTAATTAAGAAAATATATTGTTAGTTGGCGTCACCTTGGATTAGGAGGAGGTACTGGAAATAGAAGAATTTAAAGAAATAGACAAGATTTCGCTTGTCTAATATGAGAAGGAATGGAATTCCATAGGATGGTTGAGCGGAATAGGAAAGAGCGCTGGAATGTAGTAGTTCTATGGGATGGGGTATATAGATCAGAAAGAGGGGATCTTGTGTTCAGTGACTTGATTGCAGATCTGAATTGAAACGTATTGTAAATATAGGGAAGGATGATGGGTGCTGATGATTTGGTAAAGGAATGATCCATGGAAATATTTTCTACGGAATATGGGATAAAGCCAGTTTAATTCGGTATAGAGGAAGGAAACGTGGGAGCGCCACGGTTTATCGCAGACAAATCTGGCAAAGCAGTTCATAATTAGTTTCAATCTGTCTTAGAGACCACCATAAACTAGACAGCCATAATCAAGGTAAGGGAATATTAGGAAGGATACTAGAAGCTTACGAGTTGTCTGGGGAAGAAGGTGACGGGATCGGTGGAATAATTTAAGTAGACCTATAGAATGGCGGAAGATTTGAGCGATCTGAGATTTCCAAGAAAGGGTCTGATCAAAAATAATTCCAAGATTTTTAACAGACGAGTAGAAAGGGATAGGATGATCATTAAGGCTTAAGGGAGGATAATGGGTGTATGCACTAAGGAGGGAGCTAGATCCTATTATAACGGCCTGAGTTTTCTGTTCGTTGAATTGTAATTTATTTAAGGTCGCCCAGGCACTAATTCTATTCAGGTCTTCCTGAATTTTGGCGAAAGCTAAAGGAAGCTCGGAAGGAGGAAAGGAAAGATAGATTTGGGAATCATTTGCGTAGAGGTGATAGGAACAGTGCTTAATTGAAATTTACTGCTTCTTATAAGAAAACTGTCAGCAAATTTTCGATTGGAGCAACACCAACAGAGCATAAAAACATTTAAAAAATTTAGGCAAAACGTAACTTTTTTTATTCACAGCAATATAGCTCCAGAACGGTGGGTCATAGCGACAAATGTTATCAAACTAAAATATTCTCCATTAATTTATAATCAGGAAACTGCCGTCCAATTTTCAATCCGAGAAACAATAACAGAGCTAGAGTGTGTCGAAATGTTACATTTTGAGGGTGAATGAAAACTTTAGAAGTGAAAGTTTACTCAAGAAAACTATAGATACCTAAGCAAAAGACATATCCACCACAAAATATGTAAAATAATTTCGATAGAAAACTTATATAAAAAGAAAAAGAGAAATCTTAATTCATCATGTAATTATTGGCGCTTTGCGTTGGCCTGGCGATGGAACTAGAGAACTGGTTCGCTAAGTTTCTACACGTGGATTTAATGTAATCAATCAATTTCTTAACAAAAAAAAACTAAAAAAAAAAAAACATTCTAAATCAACACCGTATTTAGATCGCTTTCGTTAAAACAGGTTTAGTACTATCACCCTAATGTATCCCACTTGGATAATGTAAAAAAAAAAAAAAAAAAAAAAAAAGAAGCAATAAATAAAAAAAATTCCAATTTCAAGTATTGAAAACCTTAAATGAATAATGAGGTTCCCTAAATTCTATAGTAATGACGCCATATTGTTAAAAGTGTTTTTTTTTTTTTTTTGTTGATTTAGATTTTAAATGAACCAAAGCAGAAAAATAGGATATACATGTGATTAAGATATAAAAATTTAAAGGTTGACCGTAGGCGTGATTAATTATATAGACTACGGTTCGTGCATGAATAGCGTAAAACATTGCTTTATAAGTCACCAATAAATTTGCAAAATAAATAAACGCTCATCGAACCCGAAGGTTCCATGCCGACAACACCAACCGTCGACCGCACACTTCCCTCGGTCTGACCCTCGGTCGTTTACCTGACGGTTCAAAACTGATTACTTTTATCGGAATTCGATCATAATTAAACCCAACGACTTTACATGCCCATTTTAAGCGTCGCGCTGCTATTACTTGAACTATATTTACCGGATATAATTCGCGCAGTTCCGCATTGTGAAGCCTTCTAAATTCTCACGTTTCTTCATCCTTTTTCAGGCCAAATATTCCACGCAGTTCTGTATTTTCGAAAACTTTAAGGCGTTGTTGCTCCCTTAACGTCAGCGGCCATGTTTTGCATCCGTTGAGAACTGTTGGTAGTATAATAGTTTTGTATATCCTAAATTTTTGGAGAGTAAAAGCGAACTGAGTAATTTTGCGACCGATAACTAAGTGTGAGAACTAAGAGAAGATTATATTGAAAATCAAGCGTTTTTTTTACTACGTACAAGTATAATGGCACGTTTACAATTATACGAAAACGAACTATTTAAAAGTGTCCCGCTAATCAGGACTAGATGGGACCGAACTTACTGTAAAATCCACATTATAAATACTTTAACAATGTTTCAATTCTCATAAATACATTTTTTCATTCAGCTTGGTTTTGTGGGAAGTTTGTTTGAAAAATTATCTAAATACTGTGATAATTATTGATTTTCCTATTTTAGTCACTTTGATCCCGACTCACCACAAGAAACTCATCTATATGACGATTACTAGACCTATTTGGACTTACGGTATAGAATTGTGGGGATCCACTAAACCATCGAATTCTTCCCGCATCCAATCACTCCAATCCAAAATCCTTCGAAAAATCCTTAATTCTCCTTACTTTGTCACCATAGTAATCCATAATGACCTTAATATCCCATATGTCGCCGACTTGGCACGAACCAGATACCTCTCTTTTCATAATCCACTTGTTGCACAACTTGCTTCCCATTCCATTCCTGGTAATTTTCTGAGGCCCTGAAAAGAAGATGGCCTCGTGATCTTCTTTTCATTACAGTACTACCAATGGGTAGTTCCTCTACAAGTTTTAATTATGCCATTATCTTGTATTATATACAGCATATTCACTAAATGTGTTTTTATTAATACAGTTGTAAATTTCAATTAATAAAAGAGTAATAAGTAAAAATAAGTCCGTTTGATATAAATTAAAACATATTATAAGAAGTTATAAAATATTCTATTATATATAAGTCGTGTGTTTATGTCTTTGTTAAAATATATTAAGGAAGTAAAATTATATGGAGATGAGCTGAATTTAAATGTTCCCGGAACTGTTCTTAGAACTGGTTCTTGTCTCTGAATATTGGATATAGGCTGGTTTAGATTTTATTCGCGATTCCAAAAAAAAAAAAAAAAAAAATTAATAAAACTGTATAAAATACGAAATAACAGGTGCCCAAACATGTTAGCTCCTCCTTCTTATTTCTCGTAGAATCGAAATTAGGAAAACTACAAAATTTATTAGTTTTTCCATTGTATAAGAACTTTCTATACATTAAAATATTTTTTTTACCTTACCGACTCATCCTCGGCAAATTGGCTGGACATATCAGCCCACCAATACATAACATGTTTGAAACAGACATTCCTCACAACTCTCGACTAAGACTCAAAACGATCTGGATGATTCTATATAACTTCTTTTTTTTCTTTTTTTTTTTTTTTTTTTTTGCTCTATATACATTATATCACCGGTGTTGTAAAACGGCGTAAGTAATAATTTTTATGAAAATGATTTTATGTTTTAATATAATGAATAGTCCCTTTCAACATAATATAGTGATTCGTGAATAATGAAATACTTAGGCAGGATTTAAAATGAGTTTTCAAACTTTTGGAAAATTCTCTTGTATACTTCACATTCCAAGACTTGGGCCCTTTTGACCCAAAGATCTTTATGGATAAGTTTGTTTGTGGCATAATGAGGAGCATTGAGGATTTTACAAAGGAGTTTGGATTGTAAGGATTGGATACGAGAAAAATTGAAAGATTTTGTGGAGCCCCAAAGCTCAACTCCGTATGTTCAAATCGGTTTAATTGCTGTCAGACAAATAAATCTTTTGTGATTTATTTGAAGTTTTGAAAGCTTGCATAGTAAATGGAGTAGTCGGAAACTAACAGCAGATTCTTGTCTTTTAAGTCTGGCTCAAATAAATAGAAAACATTTTTTTTTTTACATATGTCGTGGTGAAGTCATCTGATTTACGTATTGTGATTAAATAAAGCCATGTTTCCTATGTATATGATTTTCTTCGTGTGAAGTATTGATGATTAAGATGATTTTTTAACAACAGCAAGAGATGATGTGTTTAAAGATATTTACATGCTTGTTCGAACTCAGTATCACGTTGCTGATCTAGTGTGTTCGGTGTCAGTAGACTGCATATAATTCCTATCTCAGCTTGTAGGTATATACCTTTCTTCCAAGCTGGCTGTTGTCTGACAACTCTTAAATTTTAATATTCTTTTCCCGATGAGGATACCCGGGGTAGGTTCATCGCTGCGTTAGAAACGTGACCATGAAATTAAAAATAAAAAATTATAATATCCCCGAAATTTAATTTAATCATTTTGGGAGTTTATTATTAACATTGGCAGCTTGATTATTATTATTTTATAAATGTATATATTTTAATTAGATATGATTGTGATGTCAGACATTGCAGACTTTGGCTGCCTCGAGGCTATAAACGGTTTTACCGCGCTTTACCCCAGAACAGGTTATATAGCCTCCACTTGAAGCCAGGTAGAACTTTTTAAGTCTCCGGTCAGTTTTTTTTTTTTTTCCTCTTTTTCTATTTTTTTTTTCCCTCTGCTGCTAAGGAGCCAATCACACTATCACCATCCTGAGAGTTTCCCATTAATAAATCCTGTGTTCTGAAGATGATTCATAAAAGCAAAGTTTTTTATTTATATACATATACATAAATATATATGTACATATTATATATATATATGTATATAGATGTATATATGTATAAATATATATATATATATATATATATATATATATATATATATATATATATATATATATATATATATTTTTCTTTCAAAGTAACCCTTTGAAAGGACCGTTTATTTAGGTTGAACGTTCCATACAAATGTAAACTACGTACCTTAATTATCATAGTTACATTTACATTGAAACTTTTACAATAATGTTATTAAAATAATTCAGATCATTGAACACATAACGATTTTTTTAGAATATAAAAGAAACAAATAAAACTATACAAATTTATTACGAAAATTAGAAATAAAAAATATGGTCCATGGCTGATTTTAGCACATAATATTAAATATTTAAAGGACTTTTCATAAAATGTCCTTCCACCTTCTCAGTCCTTGGTCAGCTGGTCAAAGTCCAAGCTATAGATAAATTTTGTAAATTCAGCTCTGTATTTGTTGTACAAGTCATATTCTGTTAAAGGCCAATTTTCACCTTTGAAAAACATCGTCATAATTTGTTTGAATCTTTGTCTGCCATATAATAAGCAGTCGTAAATTATATGTTTAAATGTATGTTCTCGTCCGTCATAAGTACATATGTTACTATTTATTAAACCAAACCTTTTTAGATATGCTTTAGTTTGTCCATGTTCTGTTAAGACCTGTGTCAGTTTGTAATGTGTGGATTTGAGTATGTTGAAATTATTTTTTGTTATTTTTGGAATGAATTTATGCAGGCTTGGGGATTTTTCAGATTTAATCCAGCGATCATTCCAGATTGATATTATGTTTTGTTTAATATCATATTTGTGAAATGAAAGTGGTGTTTTCGTATAAGACGGAAATAGTTGACTTTTGGCTGCCTCATTGAAATTTACAACTGTATACAATTTAATTTATAATACATCAAGTAAATGTGATGACAATGATAAAAATGACACGTTAATTGTTTTTAAAGCAACTGCCCATTGGTAGCACTTATAAAGGTTCAATATAATGAAGTACTATATTATAAGGTACCGAGGCCATCTTCTTTTCAGGCGCCTAGGAGGGCTATCTGGAATTGAATGAGAAGCAAGTTGTGATTCTAATGGGTTTGAATGGTTGCGGAGTTTGCTATGAAAGGATTGATATCTGGTTTGAGCTAAGTCAGAAACGTAAGGTTTATTAAGATCTTAGTGGAACAATTAATTAGGTTGAAAAGTTTGCTTGTCAGTATGTTAAAACTACAGATTTTTTTTCATTCTCGATATTAAAATAAATAAATAAAAATGAAATACAATTAGGATTGATAAATTATTTGCTGCTTCTATTAGAATTATTTTTATTTGAAAACTGGTTTCGGATGTTATACATTCATCATCAGTTCCAAGGCGGCGAAATGAAAATGACTTCTGACAGCAGGACCTAGATTATTTACATTTTGCCTCCGAGTAAATAAAAATTCCAATAGCAGTGGCAAATAGTTTATCAGTCCTAATTGTATTGAACCTCATATACAGCCATGGATGACATGGGGCCCTCACATCTTGTTGAAACGGAAAGAACTAAATCAACGTCTGAGGCTACTTTATACCCTAATGGGACGACATTCTAAACTAAACCTAAAGCCTAGTCCAGACTGTTTCGGAACATTGTTAAACATGTTCCCAAATAGTTTATAAACAGTTCCGAAACCACGTTCCGCGTCCAGACTTGAGTCAGTGTTTCTCCAGTTTTGAACATGTCGAGTGAGACTATTGCAGGAATTTGTGCTGCAAATTTATTTATTTTACTTAACAGGCAAAGGAATAGAATAAAGAAAAGAAGCTGGTGGATACGAAAAACACTAATAGAAGGCACCAGGTATGGCAGTGATCTTATGAGGGACCTAAAATTTAAAGATGGGGCGGATTTCAAACGTTTTACAAGGATGTCCTCAAGTGATTTTGAAGAATGGTTAGTTATGATTGGAGGGAAAACATCTCGAAAAAATACTACATTTACACAATCAATTCCAGATTCGATTAGCCTAGCTGTCACACTTCGGTTTCTTGCCAGCGGCGATTCCTGTACTAGTCTTACGTACACATTCAAAATATCTAAGCAATCTATATCAGAAATTGTTCCTGAACCGTGTTCAAGAAAACGTCCAGACATTTCGCAACTTGTTCAATGTTCTCGTGTTTTCCATCGCCAAAGGGAAACAAGGAACAGGGCTGATTTTTTTTCGCAACATTTCTGAACAGTTCCGGAACAAGACATAAACAAATTTGAGCTGTTCAGAAATATCGGGAACATTGTTCCTGAACACTGTTCCGAAACATTTGTTTACAGTCTGGACTAGGCTTAAGACCAAAACTCAATCCCTACTAAAACCTATTCGGACATATGAATCAAAAATTTACCGAACTTCCAAAACGAAGAATATTCAGAAACTACAAATATTTTAGGCAATAACTTCGGCAAAGCATCTTGGTACGTAAGCAACGTAACTTTGCACAAGGGGACCACCATCAAAGAACACGTACATACTTACTACAAAAGATTTTACGATGGACTTCGAGATCATCTCAATAAACTCATACATGACATGTCCACAATAGTGATGCCTAATAATATCCGTCGGTTGAAAGCATAGGTGTTTCACGGGATTTAAAATAAATTACATATATAGGGTATAATATTAAACTTAACCATCTTTGAGATGGAAAAAAGAAATTCGGGACCGGTCAAATATTTGTGGAGTTAGAGCGAAAAATGTTTTTAAAAACTTGGATTTTACAACAATACCGGGTTTTTAGTATGCTGGTGTGGGTATTTTACGATATTCAATCAAAGTTTCATACATAGAGACTAATAGTAAATTGTACCAGCTTTTATACCAAAAAATGAAATTTTTGATCGGACGAATAGTTTCGGAGTTATAGTGAAAAATGTGCCAAAACCTGTTGTGAAACAAACGGTTTTTGCACATTTTTCACTATAACTCCGAAACTATTCGTCCGATCAAAAATTTAGTTTAATATTATACCCTATATATGTAATTTATTTTAGATTCCGTCAAACACCTACGCTTTCAACCTACGGATATTATTGGGCATCACTATTGTAGACATGTCATGCATGAGTTTATTGAGACGACCTCGAAGTCCATCTCTAAAATCTTTTGTAGTAAGTACGTGTTCTTTGATGGTGGTCCCCTTGTGCAATGTTACGTTGCTAACGTACAAAGATGCTTTGCCGAAGTTTTTGCCTAAAATATTTGTAGTTTCTGAATATTCGTCGTTTTGGAAGTTCGGTAAATTTTTTATTCATATGTCCGAATTGGTTTTAGTAGGGATTGAGTTTTGGTCTACGGGTTTTTTAGCGTGCTAGCATGTATATTTAAAGAAACTTGATGAAAATTTCACATGTAACAGTCTAATAGTAAATTTAACCAACTTTAAGATGAAAAAAAAGTAAAGATGTCCATTGACGAAAAGAAAGTATAATAGTGTGTTCAGCTCCCAAAGCTCCCAAAAAAAAATCGATCGAAAGTGGACATGTTCAGTTTTGAAGGATAACTAAATTAACGTATTGTGATAAAAAGTAACATGTTACTTTACATAAAGAATAAATTAATGTTCTACAAAAAAAAAAATAAATAAATAAATAAAATAAAGAAACCCTCAAAAATGAGAAATGGTATGGGACAGGTACTCGAGACGATCTAAGGTTGATGGATTGTTAGTGGACTAACTAGGCTGTTAGGAGTGCGGTCAGAGGATAATGACTGGGGAATATCCAGGTAACTGAGGGAGGTACTGACGAGGGTGGACTGGAAGGTCTCTCTTCTTTGATATCTGCCCGTCCTGGCTGGAATTAGCTTCAGGTATAGCCCGACTTCTTGGCTATGGGTCTGTGTTGGTTTTTATTTTAGGGGGGCGTTAACAGCTTGATTCGGTGTCAGTCGGTTACCTGACGTGGTGTTCTAGGAGGGGTGTTTGATAGCTTAATTTATGGCCATCTTAATGTTGATTGCTACGAAGTCACTCAAGCAATTATGAAGCAATCTAGTATTGATTGCCGTGTGTCATTAAATGTTAACTTTTTTTTTTTCCTTCTCGTTTAATTAGTCGTTTTTAAATTTTATTTTTGTGTGATATTAGTCTTTAGAGTGAAATGACCTCAACATCTACATCATGACTTTTTTATGATAACCCATCTAAAAAAAGAAATAACGAGTTAAAAAATGTAATGAAAATAGTATGGTTCATTGTATGACATGATGATTGAAGAAGATGGTCTGAGATACAGTCAAGAATTATAAACTACACATTCTTGTTTGAAAACTGTATATTTAGTGCAGACGCTTCTGCATGCCTTGCATCTCTTCTTTAGGGTAATTGATGATTAAAACACGACAAGTGCACAAGTGCATGTTTGATCCCTGATATCTCCCTGAAGAACAGTTGCAAGGCAGTTCGAAACGTCGGCACTACATGTAAATTTTTTTAAACTTGGAATTGAAGGTTATTAAACATGATTAAACACTAGTGATATTTGAAATAATAGGTTGTATTTTTTTGTTTTTTTTTTGTTTTTTTTGTGGCTCAAGACTTCCATTGAAGTCCTATACTGGCTAGGATGGGAAGGTCAAGATTCATTTCGTGGATCCGCCACGAAATAAATTTTAACCCGCCCAGGTGGGATTCGAACCCACGACCTTCTGGTTACGAGCGCGCTGAGACCCTCACCCCAACGCACTCGGCCATTGAGTCCCCATGGCTTTAATTTACTCTTAGAAAAATTAGGGGGGTTGATAAGGATGGTCAGTGTTTAATTTTTGTTTAAACTCCCAAAACAAACGAATTCAAACAAATATATGTATGTGTATTAAAAGTAAATATTTTCCGGTAAATATTGTACTGCAACTGTGTTACATTTTAAGGCATTAATTGAACTATTATTTAGGATGCTGTATCCGAGCGTGTTTAAGAATTAGGAATTTAAGCGTTCTCGTAACTGTTCCACACTGAGCTTATATACTCTTACACACTTACATATATATATATATATATATATATATATATATATATATATATATATATATATATGAGGTGCGGTAGTTCAGTGGGTGTAGGCGTTTGATTACCTACTCCCGGGCTAAAGTTTGAGTCCGACTGAAGACAGAAAATTTATATTCTGTCATTTCAGCCGTGGATCGAATTCGAGGTCGGGAGACCCTCTTGGGGCACACCCAGCATATTAAAAAGTGGGTACCCTTAATTGGAGAAAAAAACCCTGGCGGTTGAGCGTGAATTCTGGCCAAATCACCCCCTTTCACAACCGTTGGCTCAAAAACAGTACAGCCTTACCGAAGTGCTGAACCCAAGACTCTTCATGGGTTGTGAGTGGTACAGGTTTTATATATATATATATATATATATATATATATATATATATATATATATATATATATATATAACATACAATACAATCATATATATAACTTTATAAAAACAATTAAAATTAAAAATGCTTGGATTTATGGATAACTCGAACAACGGAGATGCTAACCTATTAAATGTTACGTATCTACATATTCAGAGTGACATATTATATGATATCAACAATTACAATTTTAAAAAATCCACTTATTTTTTTACGCAAAAAGCATCATTAAATAGCAATTGAACATAAGTTTGGAATTGATTTGACTTTGCACGTGTTGGTTCTTATCCACAGATCAGCGGCACCTCTTTGAACCATTGTTATCAATGGGGTTTCGGAAGATGTCGGTTGTTATCGCTCAGACTTTGCTAATTGGAGTCGAAATTTCAGAGCTTTTTCCTTGGTTTTTTTTATATATAAGAAACTTTTGTTGCTGACGTTATTCAAATGTTTGTTTTTAACTTCAAATATTTTTAACGTTTCAGCTTTTAAAAAGTATAAGAAAAAAATTACTGTTCTTCGCTTCAGAATTAAAAAAAAAAGCTGGTTCATACATTATTTATAAGGAACTTGTTTTGTTTTCAACAAAGAATAATTTTTGTGAGATAATTAGGGATATTTTTTCATATCAAAACTAAATTGTAACTTATAATAGAAAACATATCTAATTAATAATCAAAGCTGCATTAGTAATATTTAATTCATTTGAGGTACGCATGATAGTATAGAAGGATCGATTCAATTGGATTTAGATTAATTAATTATACTTGAAAACTTGTTGAACATTCATAATTAATATATAAAAGGACAAGCCACTTTTCGTTTATGACTAACCGCGAAAACTACGGAACCAATCTGGACTGAATATTAACCACATCATCTTTATAGTTCAAAGAAGGTTTAGCAATAATAAAATTTACTCATTTTCTATTAAATCATCTCTAAAAAGCGATTAATATGTGGTGCACATTGAAGTTTGATAATAGGTGGATATCGGTGGATTATCAATATTCACATATTTATCGTTTTTTTAACTAAAATTTAACTAAGACATGTAAATTTTATTATTGCTAAACCTTCTTTGAACTATGAAGATGGTGTCTTAAAATGTAGTAGAGATTGGTTCAGTAGTTTTCACGGTTAGTGATCGCGAACGAAAAAGGGCTTGTCCTTTTATATAACTTTATAGTATAGACATTTTAAAATTTTGTCGTTTTTAGAACTGATAAACATTCGCCAATAGTTTTGAAAAAAAAATAATTCCAATAGAAATGGCAAGTGAATCATCGATCCTAATTTATATCTTTGTTAAATGAATAACAGGATTTACAAGATAGCATACCACATCAGCTATTCGTCGTCGTAAAAGTAATTCGTTCTGCATCCTGACCTTCCCAGAAGTATTCAGCACCTATAATAGAAAACGAACAAATTTCGGAAAGCTTGCCACGAATATCGATATTCGAAAAAAAAAAAAAAAAAAAACACGATATAGGAAAATAACTGAACTCGATACGAGTTTGAAAGCAGACATGCCTTGGGCGGAGGGGTCACACGTGTCAATAACTGGTTTTACTGATAATTGCGTTTTCACATGAAAGACATACTCTTGGTCAAATCTTTCTCGATCCCCCAAAAAGTTCACCAACATCATGAATGATAAGTTTTCAGTAATACCTGAACCCCTGATTATATTGACAATTACCATACACCTAAATGACGTTACTGAGACTTCATTTTGACAGATTACTGACTTTGGATCCATATGTCAAAGCAAAAAATAAATCATTAATCATGCAACTAAGACTGGTAAATTTAATACTGCAATGACGTTCCAAATTACAACTTAGAAATGTAACGTATACTCATATTATCTTAAACCCGTCTGGACTTAAAGCTTTTAAATTTACTGATCTGCCAAAAAGACATATATTTGGCTGATTCTCAAACTACAGGCACATTTGTGTCCCCCCGCCCATTAAAATTCAAAGAAGTAAACTTAACGTTAAAAATATTGTTTACAAATCGATTTATGTTATTTAATTAATGATATTAATTGAATTTATTTGTAATTTTAGTATTTTAGGGTAATATTTTTAGGTTATTCTACGTCAATTCACATTGTCGCAGCTTGTCCCTATACTTGGATTTACAATTATGTAAATAATTATTACTTGATAGGGCAAAACTAACTCAACTAATGGGTAGTAATATTAAAATACAATGGTGGGAGAAAGTGAAAATGTGTTTTTCAGGATTATAATGACCAAGTAATCAATCTCCGAGTTATTTTAGTCACCGTGATTTCTTTACATTGGCGTGCCATTGCTAAAAAAGTGATGAAAACGAATTCGGAAGGAATTTTTGTGGGTTTTTTTGCACGCAACCATTATACGTCGGAATATACTAGTGTAAATATCACCTTCAACTGCAAGTACATTCATGTTTCACATTGTCATGTCCCCTATAAATTAGTTAAACCAAATATTTATTTGTAACGGACCTCATGTCATGCGTTCTAATACTAGGCTACGGCCCTCATAATATACCTCCCGAGAAAATGAGAAATAAATGAATAGTGTTTCGGCGGTAATATTTTTAACCTTATTTTTACATTTTCATGTCCATTATTATTTAACATTTTCATGGTATCTTTACGTTCCATGCAACTGTTAAAATACCTATACAATTATGTGATGAAAAAATGCTTTAACGTTAAATAAAGACTGATATTCCTTATGAAGCAGTCATATAGGTGTTAAATTCACATTGTCATGGGTTAAAATTATAAAATGAAATTTAAAAAAAAAAGTAAAGTGATTCATGTGTTGCTGCACCACCTATAATCCTCACAGGTAGCCTCCAGTAAGTATCAAATGTTTGCAGCAAGATTTATCAACATTTAAATTTAGAATTTTGGTAGCTATAAATTTGCTTGTAGTTTGAAAATCACCCATTTAGAAAATATGAACATTTAAATCCAATATCTAACACTGATAACTAAGTCGTTCACCTACGCACAACGATATAGGCTAATCGCGCTCAAAACTCTTAAAGACAGTTTTTCGTTTTTAATTTGATAAAACGCATTACTTTTAATAATCTACTTAAAAAATATGAATTTTATTTTTTTATCACTGTTTTTAAATTTATTTTTTTCCTAAATATAAGGTACAAGTCGTTAGGTAAATTGATAACAAATTTAAAATTCGATATTTCCTGAATCTGTTAGATTAACTCTCTAAATGATTGCAGAAGTCACCGTCAACAGAGACCGGATAAAACAAAGACCATCAGCCGGCAGGCACCGTTTCCTAAGACATCCTAAAATTCCTCCGTCAAAACAACATCCAAGGATACTCGTAAATTTTTTCAGGGTCTTTGTCTAGTAGGTTCATCGCGGTTTATTTTTTTATGAGAGAGGGGAGGGAAATAACAGAGGAAACAGTATTGAAATTATTACCTATTTCATATTATCATTTATTATATTCTTGCTCTTTATTTTATTTCTTATAAATTTCTTATTTTTTTTCTTGTATATTTAGAGGCTGTGAAAATGAAAATTTTCATTTTCTTACTTTATTTTCTTCAATGTACATATTGCATGAATGAGAAAAAAAAAAAAAATTACGTGAGAGTTCCTGGAGGACCCGAAAAGTTATATAGAAAATCCACCACTTACTAGATATGATCTATAACTACCATATATTAAAGTTGTTTCGAAATAATATTATCTCTACCGTGTTGAGTTATTTATTATATTTGCTATGAATATTATCACCTTTGGCTCAACCTATCAATGTTTCCATAGGTTCAAAGTGTAGTTCCGGCGGATAAGTTTTATAGAAAAAAAAAATCAACAAAAACTTATGGAGTTATTAAGCCTAAACCACTAGCCAGGTACCGGTATAGCGCCATTAATCTTACTTAGACCTTAAGTACGACTACACCGCACCTGTTCGACGGTACTATATATTACTCTGCTCTTGTCTTTGTAACTATCGAGGTAGCCGTGGGATCAAACAAAAAAAAAAAAAAAAAAAAAAAAAAAAAAAAGAATTAAGATTGATAGGAAATAAGCTGGACCATCTAAGTCACTTTTAAATAAATTCGGAGCCTTGAACCGGCCAGTCTGATGAGAATTAGAAAGGATTTAATAATTTTTGTGTACATCAAGGTTGCTGTTATTACTGTAAATTTTATCTTCGAAATAATCTACAACCTGATTTTTCGGCGATCGATTATCGCTGGCTTCGAAAAAAATAAAAAATAAAATAAAAGCTGTTTTGATTCGTTCATAAATAAATAAAAACCATTCATAAACAGATAACAGCAACCATTAACCGCATATCTTCCTCCAAACGACCACATCAAAACTCAAATCCCCAAGATCAACCCTGTCGTAATCTTCCTATATACGTCTTGATCTATTCCTCGATCATTTACCCCATTACATAGGGGTATTTTACAAATCTAGGCGCCCAAAATTATTTAATCCTAGTTTACTATCGAAAATATACTTACTAATCATGTTAAGCTAAGAAAAAGTGATTTTCAGGGTTTTTATTTTCAACAAAAGTTAATGTTTATTTAATACAAATATCCAAGAAAAGCCATTTTAACTGAAGTGATTAAAATAGCAGAAGGGATCCGTTGACCTGATGGGATGGGGCAGTTATGTATGGCTAATCGTTCGACTTAGGTATTGCAGGAAGGAAATGAAATGAATGAAATGAAAATAAATTTTATTCTGGGGCCATTGCCCCTTAAGAATAATTATAATGAACAATTATTGGCGGCCTAGCTGCCGTATGTATAATTTAGAAATATAATAAGGAAGGGACAAGGGTCACATAATGTCCTTTGTTTATCTAACTTTACAAATAGCTTAGTTTTTTTTTTAACTTTCTGTGGATTTTATATAACATTTTGGAATTCAGTGATCCGCTGCTGTTCTCCAGTTCCTCGCCCATAGATGGACAACGCATCCTCTTCCACTCCATCGACCCATCTCAGTCTTGGTCTGCTGACTTTTCTCTTGTTTAATTTGTTTTCCTCTAACAGTTTTTTAGGGACCTCATCTAGATTTATCCGCAACACATGCCCCGCCCATCGGAGCCTTCCAATTTTAATATATCCTACAATATTTGTATTTTCATATAGCTGTGCGAGCTCTGGATTGGTTCTCAGCTACCAAGCGTTGTTTCTGAAAACTGGTTCAAAAATTAACTCTGGAGTATGGTTTCATGCATTTTAGAAATAGTCTAGCATTCAGAGGCATAGGCCAGAATAGGTCTTAAGAGGTTTTATACAGCTGGACTTTGGTTTTGCGTGAGAGGTTACTACTTCTAAACTTAGACTACTTCTAGACTTATGCTTCAGGAGTCCAAAATAACACTTGTTTGCAGCAATTAATCTTCTATTTATTTCCTGCTGCATGTTGTTGTCGAAGTTCACTCGAGTCCCTAAATAAACAAACTCTTTAACTTGTTCGAATGTGAAGTCTCCGGTTATTATTTTCCTGTTCTATCGATCCCCTGCTTGCGGGCGAGCTATCATGTATTTGGTTTTGCCTGGTTAACCTCCAGATCCACTTCCTGAGCCCAAAAATTTCAAGAAAAATCCAAACATTTCAATTAAAATGGTTACTACGTTTCTTACGATGTATTACATACAGACTTACGTATCACGACTTTCACGAATCACATTCGGAAGCACTACAAACAATATTATGCCAAATTCAAAGGACACGTAAACAGACTAGTACCAAATATGGCGACAACTGTATTGTAGTCTAATATAGCAGCACGGCTAAGACTGAAGAAGAGCTGGGTGAGAGATCTCAAAGAGTAATAAATATCAATAAATAAAGGCTTGGCGAACCCGAAGATTCGATGCCGCACCACCAACTATTGACCACACACCTCCCAGTTCGGCCTTGACGCAATCCTCCCATCTACGTCTTGGTCTACCCCTCAGTCGTTTACCAGACGGCTCAAAACTGGTCACTTTTTTCGGAATTCGATCATTATTAAACCCAACGACTTTACAAGCCCATTTTAACCGTCGCGCTGCTATTACCTGAACTATATTTACCGGGTATAACTCGCGCAGTTCTGCCTTCTAAATTCTCCTGTTTCTTCATCCTGTTTTGGGCCCAACATTCTACGCAGTACTTTATTTTCGAAAGCTTTAAGGCGCTGTTCCTCCCTTAACGTCAACAGCCATGTTTCGCATCCGTAGAGAACTGTTGGTAGTATAATAGTGTTATATATCCTAATAATTAAATTTCTCGAGAGTAGGCGCGAACTGGGTAGTTTTGCGACTGAGAAATAACAAGCATTACCGGCTTTTAACCTAGCTCTTATTTCCTCTTGAATTTAATTTTTTCTTATTATAATAGACCCTAGATAATTGAATTGCTCAACGTGTTCAACTTTATCCCGGAAATATCTACATTACCAAAATGTTCACCATTTCTACTACTAACCATATATTTCGTTTTATCGGTATTAATTGCTAGACAAATATCGTTACCGGTTTTCGTGAGCATTGTTGCGTTTAATTTAATAGTTTCTTCGTTTTCACCTAAAAGTACCAAATCATCAGCACAGCCAAGAACCGGAAATTTACTACCTATCTCTAATCCTTTTCTTGTAAGCATTACTTTCCTAATGACTTATTCGAGTGCTAAGTTAAATAATACCGGAGAAAGGGAATCTCCCTGTTTTAAACCGGAATGTACCTAAAACTTTTCGGAGTAATAAGTACTGATTCGAACTCTATTAAGATCACAAAGAGTAACACTCAAAATTAGCTGAAGATCAGGAATACGCACCACTGGATCCTGTCTCCCTCATACCAACCAATGCCATGATTATTGTTATATTATATCATTTGCTGATTATGATCTATATTACACTTGCTTAACCTAGCAGCAGGCGCGTCTTCGAACATCACATAAGTAGGCGTGTGGGGTCACACTGACCCCAATTGCTTTTTTTCCAATTTTACTTACCTACTTTATTGCGTTGTCATATTATGTTCATTTATTATGTATTAATAACTGGTACATATAGGTCCAATTAGTTTTTTTTCCCAACGTTTTATTTACATATATATTCATAATTAAAGTAAAATGAATACTCAGAAATGTAATAAAATAAAAAAACCTTTATCTATTGTGATAAATATAATAAAACAATATAAAATTAACGAAGACATAAAACTATCTGATATAAAAATTAAGTAAAGCTTTAGTTAGGTAACTTAAGTATAATAAATATCAAACACGTTTTGAACTACTATTCGTTTTCAGCCATGTTGCATTGAAGGCAGACTAGTTTCTTTTGTTCTTTGCACACATCATGTTTGCAAATATCATAGGTTTTTCTTGCAGTCTTGTCTTTTTTCCTATCACAATAACAGCACCTTTTGGCTGGTGCATGCCGTTTTTGAGGAGGATCTTAGGTATGTGACAATATCTTTTCAAAAATTCTCTTGTGGTACTAGGCAATGTTAGAATTGTTGATCTTGTCTCCAACTGTGTTTTCATCAGACCAATAGCCTATTTTTTTAAAAAACAATCTTATTTTTATCACTTAAAATGATATTATCACATGACTAGTCGCGCGGGGTCAAGACGGCCCCAACAATGATTTCTCTACTTCAACGAAAACTAAATAATGAAGGGAGGGTGAGAACTCAAGCCAACTCTCACCACACCCCTCCTCAATGTCACTTTAAGAATAGAAGTAGGTGTCTTGGATATTGTTGCAGGTATTCAGAAGTTATACAAAAAAAATTAAAAATGGGGTCGCTCTGACCCCAGCGCGCCTGCTGGAAGGTTAATATAAAGCTTCAGAAAGACATCGATAGAAAGTAAAGTAATCGATAGCATTAACCTATGGGCAGTAGAGAATAGGTTGAGTCTAATTCCAGAGAAATCAATGGCAATCCTCATTGGGTAAAAACCTCACCTAGAAGCCCTTCCCTACTATCCACTGCTTTTCCTCAAACAACCAACAATTCATTTCCAAAATTCCATTTAAAATCTGGGAGTAACTTTTAATCAACATCTTTCTTGGAATATTCATATTTCTCATATTACGAGGAAATCTATTTATATACTTGAACTACTTTTCCATCACCGCGATTCATGACCACTAAGTACTCTTCAACTTTTGGTATCATCTCTTGCTTTTTCCAACTTTGACTACGGATGCATAGTATATGGAGGACTGTCTAGTGAGCTTGGAATGAGATGTAAAAGATTAATGAACTGTTTTATTAGATATATTTTTGGGATTTCTAGGCGTTCTCACATATCTCACAGGTTTTCAGAAATTCGGTTGCTTTACCCCAGTTTCCGACGTCAATGCTTCCTAGGTGCACTCATATTTCACTCCTTGAAAACCAAAAAACCTACCTATATTCATGACCTCCGTACCCTGCGCTCCTCCATCCACTTCTGAGATACTATAACCCAACCCATCAACCTGTACACTCCTGCTCATCGAACTGCATGTCTCAAAAAATTCTTTATTATCCGCGCTTTCTCTCAATGGAATTCAATGCCCATCTCAATACGAAAAAGCTCCACCCTTACTTCCTTTAAGCATCATCTATTTCTTTACCTCCTGCATCTTCAATCTTCCGAGCAGAGGACACATAAGATGTATCCTTTTAAAAGATTTCTCATTTATTTTGTAACTCATAATTTAATTATTAATCAATTTTTATTATTATTTATTGTTATTATTTATTGTTATTATTTATTGTTATTATTTATTATAATTGATTATCATTGCCAGATGATTGTCCTATGTACTGTAATCATATGTTATTCTTAGGGGACAAGTAGTCCCAGAATAAAGTTCATTTTCTTCTTCTTCTTCTTAATACATGTTTCGAAGTAGAAAAAAAATACTAGACCAATTTTGTTTACTGCTTTTATGAGCTTTGTGGTGTTTAATTTAATAGTTTAATAGTGCCATGATCTCTTAGATAACCGAAATACTTACTCATTATGCATCGTTATAATTTTATAAAATAAAATACGATCGTGAATTAGAATGTTAGTATAATATGCGCACTTTTACCGCATCAAAGGTCATAGATTTTGTTTTGTTTTTTCTCAATTAACATACAGAACTGCGAGCGGCCCATCATTCCTTGTCATCGAAGATTAATGGTTCCTATGATCTTTGCCTAATGTATTTTTAACCGGAGCTCAGAATCGTCGGGTAGGAAGAACGGAAGATTTCGAAGTGTCAAAGATGCTTTTTATGAATAATTTAATTTTTTTTTTGCTTTTAAATTCGTTGTTGGGCTTTCATTCTCTTATTAATGGAATGTTGCTGTCCTTGCGTAGTATAATAGATTGCCATAGTTTTTTGTTTACCTTGCCAAGCCTCGTAAAATGTCTACAAAATATGAAGTAATAAACATTGATAAATTATGAATTTTATTTATTTATTGCTTGGCTCTACAGCCCTAGATGGGCCTTGGCCTCACGCAGAAGAGATGACCATTGGAGTTTATCCATAGCTTTTCTTCGCCATCCTCTTATTCCTAGATTTTTCAGGTCGGCCTCCACATTATCCTGCCACCTTATTCTAGGCCTTCATCATCCTCTTTGGCAACCTCCCGTCCGGCATCCGTTGGACATGCCTCTCTCTCTTAAATTATGAATAAATTCATATAATTATATAATTTACAAGCATACCCTGTCTTGGTTTCGCCCGCTCTCATAAATAAAGAAATTTGATTATTTTAACTTATAATTGAATTTCATTTGTTTATCAATAAAAATCTGTTATTGAAGTATGGAATAATTATGGAGGCAGTAATTTTCAACCTGGTTAAAATTGCATTGAATAGGTGTTTGAAGAATACGTAAAAGTATAATTAGACATCCAATTTGGCAGAAATAATTTTATCGATCCATCTGGTTGGATTTTAATTTCTAACCATAAAAGGATACGACAGTTTGGCAAACATCGTTTCTGGGACTCAAGACTATAGATTTTAATTACTTTTTTCCTAATTTTTTTTTTTGTTATAAATCTTCTTAGGAAAATTTGGTACAGTTGGGTTTAATAGTTTTATCATTACTAACTCTGTTGAAGAATGGCCACATATCGGTCGATTTTTAAACTGCACTGGGATCCACATGTTACTCCATATATTTATAGCTTTTTAAATAACAGTTTAATTGAAAATAAGTAAATTTTATCATAAATTTCTGTATGTAACATCGTACCTTTTTAGTAGGTGTACGCCACCTTTCGATCGATTATCAAACTTCACTGCGCACCATTTATTTATGTATGGGTTTTTTTATGGCAATGTAATTGAAAGTCTTTAAAGTTTATTATTGCTAAACCTTCCTAGAACTATGAAGATGATGTGGTTAAAAATTTGGTACATATTGATTCAATAGTTTTGGCGGCTAGTGATAACAAACAAAAATGGCTTGTCCTTTTATATAATAGTTAAACTTAATTGATAATTAAGTTTAAAAACAGTTATACAAAGTAAAATAGTTTTATTTATTAAATACATACTAATTACGGAAAGATATATTTATAATTTTTTTAAATTTTATTTTGTTACAGACTACTCCAACATTTACTAGACAAACATTCAAAGCTCACAATTAATTACAAAAGACTCATATAAATGACTGTGATTAGACCTATTGGGACGCTTTGGGGCTCCACTAAACCATCCAATTCACTTCTTATCCAATCCTTACAATCCAAAATCCTTCGTAAAATCCTCAATGCTCTTTATTATGTCACAAACAAACCTATCCATAAAGATCTTAACGTTACATATGTTGCCGATTTGGCCCTAACCAGATATTTATCCTTTCATAGTAAACTCCTGTATACAGTTGAAAATTTCAATTAAAAGCAAAAAAAAAAAAAAAAAATTCATTCAGAACCTTTCTCACCAAGTCCACTGATGATAAACATTTGTTATGAGTACATCATGATACCTTCCCAGCATCCAAAACACTCAGTTCTCATTAACCTACATAATCAAATAATCTTTCGTTGTAAGCCTGCAAATTCCGGTTTTACAGCAACCTTTTATAATATTTCATTATACAGCATTTACAAGAGTAACACTCTAAGATGCCGATTAATTACAAAAGAATCATTTACATGCCAGTAATTAGACCGGTTTGCATATAGGGAGTTGAGATCTGAGGCTCTACTAAATGATCTAATTCATCTCGTATCCAATCCGTGCCACCAGATATTTATCCTTTCATAGTAAACTCCTGTATACAGTTGAAAATTTCAATTAAAAGCAAAAAAAATTCATTCAGAACCTTTCTTACCAAGTCCACTGATGATAAACATTTGTTATGAGTACATCATGATACCTTCCCAGCATCCAAAACACTCAGTTCTCATTAACCTACATAATCAAATAATCTTTCGTTGTAAGCCTGCAAATTCCGGTTTTACAGCAACCTTTTATAATATTTCATTATACAGCATTTACAAGAGTAACACTCTAAGATGCCGATTAATTACAAATGAATCATTTACATGCCAGTAATTAGACCGGTTTGCATATAGGGAGTTGAGATCTGAGGCTCTACTAAATGATCTAATTCATCTCGTATCCAATCCGTGCCACCAGATATTTATCCTTTCATAGTAAACTCCTGTATACAGTTGAAAATTTCAATTAAAAGCAAAAAAAATTCATTCAGAACCTTTCTTACCAAGTCCACTGATGATAAACATTTGTTATGAGTACATCATGATACCTTCCCAGCATCCAAAACACTCAGTTCTCATTAACCTACATAATCAAATAATCTTTCGTTGTAAGCCTGCAAATTCCGGTTTTACAGCAACCTTTTATAATATTTCATTATACAGCATTTACAAGAGTAACACTCTAAGATGCCGATTAATTACAAATGAATCATTTACATGCCAGTAATTAGACCGGTTTGCATATAGGGAGTTGAGATCTGAGGCTCTACTAAACGATCTAATTCATCTCGTATCCAATCCGTGCAATCCAAAATACTTAATGCTTCCTACTTTTTCATAAATAAACTTATCTTAATACTCCATATATTGCAGATTTAGCCCAAAATAGATTCTTATCCTTCCGTAGTAAACTCAATAATCATTCAAGTTAAGAGACTAGTGGATTTAAGTGGGTATGGAGTTTGCTATAATAGAATAGGCTAAATCTTCAACATATGGTACATTAAGATCTTTATGGATGACTTTTTTTCGAATGTTGAAATACGAGAACTAACAGGTTTAGAGGAGCCCCAAAGCTCAACTCCTTATGTCCAAATAGGTATGATTACTGTTATATAAATGAGTCTTTTATAATTAATTGAAACTTTTGCACGTTAATGTAAGATTAATTGTATATCTACATTTGTTTCATTTTATTTTTTATATTAATGCAATTGTGTATATTTTGTTACAGGTATGTCTTAACCTACTGTCGGAATCCTACGTTCAACCGTGTATGCATTTCTCATATATATTTTTTTATTATATTTTAATGATTGGTGCTTATAATTTTATTATGTATTCATGGACTTCCAATTTGGAGCATGGCAGACATTTTGCGTCTATAATTTCTGAGTTGTGATTAATGGTGGCTAAAGCTCAGTAGCTGCTAATCAGAAATAATTATGAATTGATTAAACAGTTATATATATATGCAGAAATTAATCCATATTTAATGACTAGGTTTTTTGCTCCAATTGGACATTTTCCTGGTATATTTAAATTTATAATGCTCTGTGGTTACGTTGTTGTATCTAAATCATCTCAAAGAATTTTCTGAATTTAAATTGTCCGTACAACTTTTTCAAATCGAAGGCTGCCCACGTACAAGTATTGGAATTGCATATTTGATCGCTAGTCGATTCAGCTAGCGCACATGCTCCTCCATTCATCTCGTATACTCACTTCGTTACTGGCCGTATAATTAATTATTAATGAAATTTAAATAAGGAAGCTAAGCTTTGTACTACAATTCACACCGACTCCTTCTTTAAAACCCAAATAAAACTTTGATATGATTTCTCAGCTAGGTATTATTATAATCATTTATGTTTTAACTTTTGTTATTTTAAAAATTAGAATTACACATCTAATGAAATATGAAATTGGAGAATTAAATAAATCCAAGCAAATCCCACCAAATGACCTTTACCCTTCGCCGTAAACCAACGAATCCTTGTCCTACAGTATCCTTTAATAATATCCCACTGATCCCTGTCGAACAGATCCGCTATCTTGGACTCCAACTGGACAAACGCTTAACCTGGAATCCACATACGAGACTAAAACACAGCAGGAAACTGCTCGTCGTTTTCGACTTCTTCAACATTTACTAGACAAACGTTCAAACCTTCCAATTTATTACAAAAGACTCATTTACATGACAGTTATCAGACCTATTTGGACATATGGAGTTGAGCTTTGGGGCTCAACTAAACCTTCTAATTCTTCCCGTATCCAATCCTTACAATCCAAAATCCTTCGAAAAATCCTTAATGCTCCTTACTTTGTTACAAATAAACTTATCCATAAAGAACTTAATGTCCCATGTGTTGCTGATTTAGCCCAAACCAGATACCTGTCCCTTCATAGTAAACTCCATAACCACACAAATCCATTAGTCTTTGTGGGCTACTGATGAGTAGTTCTTTTCAAGTTTCGCATGTTATTGTAATCATAATCAATTCATTTAATAGATGTATATATGTTTTACAGTTGTAAATTTCAATAAATGGATATATATTAAAAAAAAAAAAATAAAAAAATAAAAATAAAATAAAATAAAATAAAAAAATAAAAATTACACATCTAATAAGAAAGATTAACCAACACGACACAATGAATTTTTATTGTTCATCAGGAGACTGATGAACTGTTTCATTAGATTTATCTTTTTCCTGAATTCCGACGGCAATACTTTCTGGGTGCTCTCCTATTCCAATGCCTAAAAACCAAAAGCCCTTCCTATCTTCTTGATTTATTAACTCTGCGTTATTCCATCCACCTCCTAAATACTAGATCCCTTAATATTAGACAATCAATCTTCCGCAAATATCCGCAAATTAAGTGAAAATTTAGAATTATCTTATCCTTTCATTTTTATTTTTATTTTCCTGTCAACAATATTTAGCGTAATTAGTGAAGCATTTATAATCATAAGGTATAGTTGACTGTGATGTATAGGACATATAGATAATTAGGGTAGGCAGTCATAGATAAAGTCATAGAATTAGAATAAAATAAACATTTTATTTTGATCTGCTGAGTATCTATGACTGCTTACCCTAATTATCTACATCTCCTACTGAAGCATTTAATTCGTATATAATACGGCCAGAAAATTGTACCCGTAATTGTGCATTATTATGACAATAGAGCTTCGATTATCGGAACTAATGTTGTCAGGGGTGGTTCGGATCATCAAAATTAATTTTTAAAAATTATTATGTGAAACATCATCTTCCAACAGTTCACTTTTTCAAAGTTTTACGACTGAAACTTCCCATCTCACTGTTGAGATAATGGGGTAACTGATGATTGATTTAGAACAAATGGTTTAATTAGGTATATACTTCTCAGTAAACAAAATTGTAGGTGTATATAGAAGCTTGCAGTTTCTGTGAAATACCAAACTGACCAAACTGAAATGAATCTGTCGCTTAATTATGTTTTTTGGCAGAGAAATTGAATTAAGAGGTTTTGAAAAATAACAAAATAAATAATCTTTTAATTTTTTTTTTCATTTATCACAATAGTTTTCGTAAACAAGAAATACTTCGTATAATGTCCTCTGTTAGCCAGCACCTATGAGGCGCACTGTTATTAATGTTTTCATTAATTTATTAAGGAATTTCACTCCACAAATATTGCAATAATCCACTCAGTCGTTGAAGGTCAACTGGACGTGATTGGTGATTCAAGAACCTTCTCTGCAAACATAATAATACAAGAACATTTTCTATTTTTGCCGTATATTTTTCTTCACATGGTTGTATACTTGACAAACGTTCAAAGCATCTAATAAATAAAGATTCCAAGCTTTAAAGTTCAAAAAAACCTTCACATATTTACGACATTCTTGCCCTTCGTTCTTCGATTTATCTTTTGAATACTAGCTTTCAGCCTATTGATTTGTATATCCCTTCTCATCGAACCGCTTCCTTTGAAAAATCCTATATTATTCGTGCAGTCATGTTTTGTAATCCCATAGTCATTTCAATTCTCAGAGCTCCTTTTTTTTACTTCCTTTAGAAACAATTGATTCATCCACCTCCTCAATTATCAATCTTCTGAAAATGTGTAATAATACATTAGTGTAAGAGAGTTTCTTATATATCTCGAAGATTTAGTTGATTTTAAATTTCTACCTTATTTTTTATAAGCACCTTATTTATCATTTTTTCATCGTAGCGAGGCAAATAACACCTGCCTATTTTACTATCATATTATTCTAAGAGGACAAGGTTCCAGAATAAAGATTATTTTTTTCTTCTTTCTTTCTTTAAATTACAAAAGATTTAAATTACATGGCAGTAATTTTAACATTTTGGACATGCGAAATTGAGCTTTTAGGCTCAACTAAACCTTCCAATTCTTTTCATATCCAATCCTTACAATCCAAATTGCTTCGTAAAATTCCTAATGCTCCTTATTATGTCTCACATAAACTTATCCATAATGATCTAATTGTCCAATATGTTGTATTGGCCCAAACCAGATAGCTTTCCGACCATGATGATCGAATCCATTAGTCTTCCAACTTGTTTTCCACGCCATTCAAAATAAACTTCCGAAGAGAAGAATGGTGTATGTAAAAGATGGCCTAGGGGGTCTTCTAATTTAGAACATTATTTTTATTATTGTTGTAAATATCCGTAAATAAAAAAATAAAATAAAATAAAAAGTTTTTTTTTAGTTTCAATATTATCTAAGAAAATGTTAACGACATAATTAGCAGTGAAAAATTAATAAATGCGGAATCGGATTTAAAAACAAAGGAGTAGCTACATCTTACAATGAATCAATGGATTAGGTAAGAAACAATTGATATGCGCAATACATTACGGATAACTTGAAATAATCCACGAGACATGCACAGGTGGAATACAAACTAACAACATTCTTCACACAGCTCGGTAACTTATGCTGTTTTAATTACAACTTTTTATACATTCACCATTATTGGTAGATTTTTAATTTTAGGCTTTTGAGATTACATCTTTTAAAAGCAGAAAAGACAAATTAAAATGCCTACGCTTTCATATTTTTTGACCTTTGATGACTCAAAGAATAATTGTAAAATATAGGTTTTTAATTGAATACAATTAGAAGTATCTAAAATCAAAATGTTACGGTTGATTTGTCATAAAATCGAATCACAATCATTCAGGCTTACAGGAATTCGCAGACTAAATTATATTTTTAACAACTATGTATACAGGGTAACTACCTCTTTGTGTAAAAAAAAAAAAAAATTGGGTGAAACTAGATCAAAAATGTAGAAAAGTGGTGCAGATCTCACTTTTCTATTCCAATCCGTTGCATATATACCATAAACAGAAGAGTTTTTTTTGAGGAAACCACATTTTTTACCATAAAAGCTGTATTATCTCAAATTTGTTTACCAACGATATTCATGGAAAGGTAGAAGTGCCTTCCCCTGTGAAAACAGGCTCATCTTCCCATAAAATTCACCTCAAAAAGTAGTATTATTCAACAAAATCTGCATTCAGAAGCTGCCGGCAAAATTGAGGTTTATGTTCATTATCATTTTAAACCTTACAATGAAAATCTAATAAAATAAATCCTAAATAATAATAATAAATAAATAAATGTAATAACACAAGATCCTCTGATCTGGTGTCTCTTTATTAGCAGTTTTCCTTTATTTTATATTAAACAATAATTTTTTTCTTTGCAATTTATTCCAATGAAGAGTTTATTATGTTTAAAATTCACTTTTTCATTAAGGGATTGTAATAATGTTTTATTTACGCAAGTAACTGATTTCTATGCCAAATGAGAACACCATGTTTTATACGTTGAAGTAATATAAAATAAGGTGAAGATCAAGCTGTTCTTTAGATACCAAGTTTGTAAAATTCAAGGTTACAGGTACTCTGCTCTTATTGAAAATTTAATGCTAAATCCGAAAATGCGGTCAAAGTTTGAAAAATTTATTTATATATTTATTTATTGCTTGGCTCTACAGCCCTAGATGGGCCTTGGCCTCACGCAGAAGAGATGACCATTGGAGTTTATCCATAGCTTTTCTTCGTTTGAAAAATATTTAAACAAAATGGAGATATTTTAGCTTTTATAGTAAAAATCGTGGTTTCCTCTAAAAAGTCGTTGTCGTTTATCTGCAACGGATTGGAATAGAAAGGTGAGGTCTGCGGCATTGTTCTACATTTTTTATATAGTTTCACTTTTTTTTTTTTTTTTTTTTTTTTTTTTTTTTTTTTTTTTTTTTTTTTTTTTTTTTTTTTTTTTTTTTTTTTTTTTTTTTTTTTTTTTTTTTTTTTTTTTTTATACACTAAGAGGTACTCACCTTGAATATTTAAAATATACTTTTTTTTCTAATATCGGCATACATTAAGAATAATATTCAATATAGTTATAAGTACAAATATTAAGATCTTCAATTAATCTACGTATGTATTTTTTAAGGAAATAAACTAATAATAATTTTTTAAGCTAATATGAAAATAATCACCATGACATTTGTATTTAAATTAGAAAATCACTGCTGTTTGAGCGAAGTATAATGTATAATTAATAATGTACGTAGCGATTACTATATATATCTATCCTCACTTATTATAGTTAATAACTACCATAGTGACGTACATATATTATTTTGAATGTTGTTTGTAATGTACGATGCAAGGACGGCAGTCTCACATTCAGACAGCTTATCTACCTCAGGTGTTGAATTCCGTATTTATGCCCTCGTTTCAAGGTTGGACAATTTTCGCCGTTTATTTTTGGTCTTCCACTCACCAACTTAAAATCTCCATAAGTTTGTCCTTTTTTAAGATTTTTTTAAAAATGTGATTTCAAGTGGGTTATGCGGTTAATAAGGTATTGCACGCTTTGAACCTGAAATGTTAAGGTTATATCTGTAAAAATAAATATTAAAAAAAAGTCATTGTATGCTTTAAATTTACAACAAGACTTTTCCATGAATGAAAAATATAGAAATCGAGTTTTTAATGCCTGATTAAAAAGACTTTTTTCACTCTCATTTGTACATGAAAAAACCTGCTGACGGTTTTAGGAGAAGCATAAAAAAAAAAAAAAAAAAAAAAAAAAAAAAAAAAAAAAAAAAAAAAAAAAAAAAAAAAAAAAAAAAAAAAAAAAAAAAATGGATGTTAGAGTATTTATATCTTCTTTAAAATTTGGATTTTTTAATATTTTTTTTCATTTTTTTATTAGAGCATATTAATGTCCTTGGCCTCACGCAGAAGAGATGACCATTGGAGTTTATCCATAGCTTTTCTTCGTTTGAAAAATATTTAAACAAAATGGAGATATTTTAGCTTTTATAGTAAAAATCGTGGTTTCCTCTAAAAAGTCTTTGATTTATCGTTTATCTGCAACGGATTGGAATAGAAAGGTGAGGTCTGCGGCATTGTTCTACATTTTTTATATAGTTTCACCTTTTATTTTTTTTATTTTTTTTTTATTTTTTTTTTAAATAATAAAAAACTAAATACTTTTTCAGGATAAAATATTTTGGAATATAAACTCTAAAGAGCAGAAAAACTGTTTTTTTTTTTTAGCCCAATTAATTACAAAAGACTCATTTACTTGACTGTGATTAGACCTATATGGACGTACGGAGTTGAGCTTTGGGGCGCTACTAGACCATCCAATTCATCTCGTATCCAATCCTTACAATCCTAAATCCTTCGAAAAATCCTCAATGCTCCTTACTTTGTCACAAATAAACTTATCCATAAAGACCTTAATGTTCCATATGTTGCTGACTTAGCCCAAACCAGATACCTATCCTTTCATAGTAAGCTCCAAAACCACTCCAATCCCCTAGTTTCTCTTCTTGCTTCCCACTCAATTTCCGATAATCCTCCGAGGCGTCTGAAAAGAAGATGACCTAGAAATCTTCTTGTGTAGATTTTTATTGAAGTGCTACTGATGAGAAGTTCTTTTCAAGTTTTGGCATGTTATTTTAAACGTTTTTAACACATTTACTTAGTGTTTTATTTGTACAGTTGTAAATTTCAATAAATCGATAAAAAAAAAAGAAGGTTTTTTCGAATATACATTAATGATATTCATAAAATATAATTTAAATATGTGTAATATAGGACGCTAAATATATTTACATTTATAAAATACCGGAATTTTTTGTTTATATTGTTTTTTATAATGTTTTCTTTGTCTAATTTCCAAATATTTTTTTAGATTAACTTTTTCCTTTTTAACATTATACAGTTTTCCCGTGAACTGATAAAAATTAAAATCGTGTTTTTATTATCGTATTTATTTCAATTTATAACCAGTTGGGTTTCAAAGGTAATGGCTTCTACACTAAACTTCTAACACCACCTGTTTTGGTTCAGAGCCAGCAATACCTATTAAATGGTAGAGTACGCGTTATTAATGTCCGCTATAAAATATCCTTACAATAGCTATCAGAAGTAATAAAATAAATAAAATAATAAATTAAAGATATAACATCATCCCGATATGCAGATAGCTGTTCCTCAACAGTTTATTGAATCTGAATTGATTCCAACTAAATAAAGACTGTAAGTTAGTTCTATAATTCAGAACGTAAAAGGTAGGGTCATGGAAGGACAGCTTCTCCAGAAAATGGCTCTTGGACATTTATGGAGGATATTCCCCGGCAGTAGTAAGCCTTCTCCAGCGAAGAGGTATATCCTTATTGATGGCCTATAGCGCCTTTCCTGCGGCAATAACTCTAGTAGTTTTATTTAAGCATTCCCCACAGCAGTGGTTTATTGTTTGAATGTTTAGTTGAAGGCTCTAAGCACCATTGTCTTCTTTGTTGTTGATACTTTCGTTGTTGGATCGTATATCTGTTCGTAAGGAAGTGGTGACTTAAGAGTTTATCAAATGACTTAGCTTCATAACAAATTATCCGTCCTGTTAGTATTAAGAAGCTTATTTTTATAAAATGTTTGTATTTATTGATTTTTTTAGGACATAGCATTTTTTATTGATTTATTTTTTATTTATTTATATTCAAACATTTTAAAATACTGTTTATTGATTTTTACAACTCGATAAATTATATACAACAAGTAAAATTGTGGAACGTGATTACGATGACATGTAAAGAACTACTTACTAGTTGCACTTCAATAGTTTACATTAGGAGATCTTAAAGTCATCTGCTTTTCAGACGCATCGGAGGGTTTTGTGGAATGGACATTTCGATTATATCTCGAAAGCGGTGGACTCTAAAAAAATAAGTTTCTATTAAAAATCAAAGCTAATCAAATTTCCTATAAAATTGGTTCTATACGTGTTTGTCGAACTTCCTACGGTTTTGGAGATATACGTTATTGAAAATTGATAATTTTCATAAATAACAATTATTACCTCACCTTTTTCAAACATTTAATTGAAAAATATTTTTCCAGAGAGAAATAATCGAAAAACTCTAAAGTAGAACCTTCTTCCGTTCCTCTCCTTCAATGTTAGCTCTTCCCCCAGAGACGGGGAATTTTAGTATGTTTATCTTCTAGCTACTCCTAACCAACCCTTGAGGTAAAAAATACTCGCATATTTCATGCACTCTACACCCCTTATCTCAGCATTCATTAACTGGACTATAGGTATAAAGTTTACTATGAAAAGACAGGTATCTCGTTAGAGCCAAATCAGGAACATATGGAACATTAAGATCTTTGTGGATAAATTTGCTTGCGACATAATAAGGAGTATTGAGGATGTTACGAAGGACTTTTTATTGTAAGGATTGTATAGGAGAAGAATTCGAAGGTTTAGTGGAGCCCCAAAGCTCAACTCTCTACGTCCAAATGGGCCTAATTACAGTCATGCAAATAAGTCTTTTGTAATTTATTGGGTGCTTTCATTTGCCTTTCTTCGATTACCTCCCAAACAGCTCCGACACTCAGTTCCTCCATTTCTCTGTCGCTGCTTATTCGATCTGGCTTGGTTTTCCCCAGCATTCGGCGAAGGAATCTTATTTCAGTGGCAGTTACTCCGCTAGCATGGCTGTCGAGAAGGGTCCAGGTTTCAGATTTGTAGAGGAGCATTGCGAGGAAAACCGACTTAAAAAGACTTGTTTTTTTTGCGACACGGCTTAGTTCCTGCTTCTCTAACAGTGTCATGGAGATCTTGTAGAATATTCCGTTGGCTTTCTTGACTTTATTCATTACATCTCTGTCTGTTATACCACCCTCACATATAATTGTTCCCTGACACCTGTAGGAGTTTACTTGAGTTCCTAAAGGATTGTGGGATATTATTCCCTGGAATGAATCCTTCGGAAAACAGTAACCATAGCTCAATGTATGTATAAGTGGGGTATTAGGTTAGGTTTGATGATGGATTTTTATGGTGCTAGGTCCATGTTCACTAATCATTGATCAAATAACGTCATTGTTATTTAATCAACAGTCTCACTATTATAGTGACGTTTAGATCTACCTAATCCTAGTTTGAATCCTGACTAGGCAATTTTTGTCTCATAATTGGTAGGTGTGGTCAGTGTGGAAACCCTGGTTCGATTGATGCTACCTGTGTCCGCTCATTCCGATAAAATTAATACCTGACATTGGTTGGCGTATGAATACAAAATAATACAGCTGCTTGTACCAACAGCTGTTGGTAGTACCACGGTACTAACATCAATCCATCACTATGGTAACGTCAAGAACCAAGTTTACAAGACTTGTTGTTAAACAGTTTATATGGGTAGCTTTCTCAGGAATAACGGCTCTTTATAGTGTTGGAAAATAAGGTATGATTAAAATGTAAGGCTTCAAAGAATATGAGCTCGCTGAAGAATTTCGAAGTCTACACAAAACGGAATACACAAGACACGCTTTTAATATCATAGCGACGCTTAAAATTTAAAAAAAAAAATCAATGTGAAATCTAAAGTAGGAAACCAAATCTATTAAAAAAGGAATAGTCATCCTTAAAATAAATTAGCAAACAACAGTATAATTAGTATATCCTGGGGTTACAAGTGAAACACACTAACAAGGGGAGGACACACTCAGTCTCTCACGGATCTTGTTGGCAATTATTTTGGAGGTTCCTGGTCAAAAAATACTAGACATGTGTTATGCCGTTCCGACCAATGGTCCCTAGAAGCCGAGAAAAAAAAAAAATAAAATAGCATTAAATTAATTTATTTTATATCTCGAGTTTAAAAAATGATATCGACATGATTCTTTCACCAAGATTTTTATTTTTGATTGCGGATTTAAGAAAAAATACAACCGCTCCATAGATTTTGGGTTAGGTTAATTAAATTGTAAAAATATTATTAGATTTTCAAGCAAAATACCTCTATAGATTTTTTTCACGCAAACAAGTCAGATTCTAATTCAGCACCCCAAAACATTGAAAAACGTCTATTCAATAAAAACAGAAAATATCATCGAATCAGAACCTGACTTCACCTTGTGTGTAGAAAAATCTAAGAAGGTAGATTGCTTCAAGATTCATTATTTTTAATTTTCCTAAATCTATGAATCGGGTGTATGTTTCGATAAATTTTCACTCAAAAATAAAAATATAAAACTATCGCCAATGCATCGAAATCGATCAATTTGGTGGAATCGACTTTTTGACACCTATTATTGTCTAAAGAATTGGTACATCGATACATCCATATTGTATTTAATACATAATTGTATAAAGGACAATAGTTAAGAAATAGTTTATTCTAGTCTATTCTTGCTCGTTCATTCTATTTGTCTCCTAGTTTTCTTATAATTAAATGGAAAAAAAAATCTTAGCTAATCCTAATCATTTTCCTGGTAGTTGGTGTGATAGAATAAATTCGTGAATTGAAAACAAAAATTACTAACATTCACTATGATGTTCCATAAATAGGCGTAATAATACCTTCCATTTTTCACCAACGAGATAATTCGATAATGTGCCGGCAGGTTCCGCTTCTGAGGTCATTTAATCGCTACATCTTCCTTAATTGCCTATATTCCCTTTCTACGATGGACAGTAAAAAAAAAAAAAAAAAAAAAAATCGATTTGAGATTGAATCGATTCGAGATTGAAAATATTTTCGATCTAGGAGCTCGATAAGGTAGGTAAACATTGGATCTAGTATATAATTTTACGGGTTATATAAGCTGATCATAAAACCTAAAACCTGTTGGTTTCAACAGAATCTTTTCAATGGACTCGATCGACTCTTCGGTGAATGAGAATCTAAATAATATTTCTTTTCCTCAGTTGGAATTTTTGAGTTATGTAATTACGTTTAGCCAGATAAGTGGGTGTGGGAGTGGCAATTATTCATTTTCGTTTTGCATTCTACTTTGTATTGCATGGAACTCATTCATGGCGTGTTTCTTTCGGTGGTGTAATACGTTTTTTTCATATTTTTGTTTTGCTGAGTATGGTTAGTTTATTTTATTAGAAAAACGGATTTTTTCATTCTGCGATAACTACATATGAATGTGTATGCATTTACATATGTGCCAACATTTTATACATTATAAACGTGTTTTAAAAGGCTCAATGTCGATACTATCTCTGACCACATACTTCCCTTCATACCAACTCATCATTCTCTATACCAATAGAATTCGATTATCATTAATCAAACTACCGTAAAATGGCCTGACTTTGCACCATGTATTAATATCTTAATATATATAAATTACGTATCACGTTCTTGGGGCAGGCTGACACCTAAACTACTGAACCGATTTTAATCAAATTTGCACACCCTGTGCAGTTTGATCCAACAAGAAAGATAGGATAGCTTATATCTTAATTTATAGTCGCAATATTATTTGTATATTAACTGCAAGTCACAATTATCTGTTAGCTCCATACGATTCTAACATATGGCGGTATAAGATTATACTATTATATAAAAGAACAAGCCATTTTTCGTTTGTGATCGCCAACTGCCAAAAACTACTGAGCCTCTACCAAATTTTGACTATATCATCTTTATAGGATGGTTTAGCAATAGTAAAATCTAAGGATTTTCAACTAATTCTTTATTGAACAATGAATAATAAGTGGATAACAGTGAAGTTCAAAAATGGCGGCAATTGCCGCGGCAAAAATTTACTTTTTTTCAATTAAATTGTTATTAAAACAGCTATATGGAGTGAAATATACCAAATTTTAACTAGATCATTTTTATAGTTCTTGATTTAGCAACAATAAAAATTTAAATGTTCAATGTTGAGTGTTAGAAACGGGTTTTGCCATCCTATCACATACTTTTATGATTAGAAATTAAAATCCAACCAGATCAAATCAATAACATTATTTCTGTCGAATGAAAATTATCACAAATCAAAATGCCGATCCTCAACTGTTTATAATTTATATTTTTACACACAATATAAATATGAATTTTGAACCTATAGTTGTAAGCACTGATAATGCAGTTCATTATATGCAACAGTTTCTTAATAGTCTCTGCCCATCTGGATTTCCAACTCATATTTTAAAATTGAAAATTGGATGTTTAATTATGCTTTATGTTATCTTAAAAAACCTAATCAATCTAAATTTAACCAAGTTTATAATGACTGCTATGCGTGAAAATATTATCAAAAATATAATTTTCAATTGCTCGCTTTAATACAAGATTTTTATCGATAAACATAAAAAAAAATCAATTATTATTTAAAATTATCTAAGATTTTCACTTATGAGAGAGGGCGAAGCCTCGACGGGGGATGATGAAGATATATATAAAAGGACGAGCCATTTCCGTTCGTGATCAATAACCGCGAAAACTATAGAACTATTCTGTACCAAATATAACTACATTACATTCATAGTTCAAGGAAGGTTTAGCAACAATAAAATTTACATATTTTCTATTAAATTACTGTTTAAAAAGCGATAAATATGTGGTGCGCAGTAAAGCGAGCACCATTCAAGAGAGGTTACAATGATCCAGTGTAAATATAGCTAGAAATTGATAATAAAATTACTTAATTCAATTAAATTGTTATCCAAAAAGCTATAAATATGTGGCAAGCGACAATAGCGTTTTAGTAAAACTAGTGAACCTATCTGAACCAAATTTTAACTACACCATCTTCATAGTTCTTGAAAGATTTACAATTAGAAAATTTACTATAATAATAATTTATACTATTATATAAAAGGACAAGCCATTTTTCGTTTGTGATCACTAACCGCGAATACTACTGAACCAATCTGTACTAAATATTAACTACATCGTCTTCTTAGTTACAAGAAGGTTTAGCAATATTAAAATCTACTGATTTTTAATTTATTTTTTATTAAAAAAAGAAAATATGTGGACAACAGTGAAGTTTAAAAATTGACCGATAGGTGGCGAGTGCCATTCTACGCGAGAGGTTAGAAAAGAGCTTGAAATCGATGATAAAATTTACTTATTAAACTATAAAGAATATTATTAAAAAAGATTTAAATATGGTGTGCGATATGCGGATCCCAGTGAAGCTTGAAAATCGACCGATTGGGTATACCATAGCGCCATTCCACAATAGAGTTAACAATGGTAAACTGAACCTATCTGTACCGACATCTAAATAAATCATTTTTATAATTCTAGGAAGGTTTTGCAATGATCCTTTGCTTTTTTATATTGTGTGTAAAAATATGATCCACGAGCCTTCTGTCGTAAGCACTGATAATATAATGTTTTTCCGCAGGAGTTTCTTAACAGTCTTTATCCATCTCGATTACCAATTCATACATTAAAATTAAAAGTTTTATGCCTAATGGTGCTTTTACGTAATCTTCAACCGCCTAATCAGAGCGATTATAACTAGATTAATAATTACTGCTATGTGTGAAAAAATCATTGAAGAAGTAATGCTCAACCACATGCTAAAATAAAAGACTCTTATCGATAAAAAAATAAAACATTAATTTTTAGTTGATATTATTTTTACTAATGGAGGGCGGGCGATGCCGCGACGGGGATGCGACGGAAATTATAAATGCTATTTGCTGTTTACGAATTTATTTCTTGGGTTATTATATTTTTTTGATAAAATTTGGTTTGCATTTTGAGCTCTCATCGATTAGTTTATATTGACGAAATTTAGTTTTAAACCGAGGTAACTAGGATCCAAGTATCCAAACATTTGTACATCGAAACATTTGTACCGACACATCACTGAAGGGAACCATAGGTGACAAATACCCCGTCATTCCGCGTCGTGTAGCCTTCTGAAGTATCCAGATTGATCATATTTCTTCAATACAAAATTCTGTCGATTATGGATTTAAAAAAAAACAATCAAAATATCTTGCCTAGAAAATAATGCATATTTATTTATGGGTTACCAGTCCAACTGTGTAGATACATAAATAGGAATCGATACCCTGAGGTCATTTATTATCCCCTGGGATCGACGAACGATGGTTGACCGAACGAGCCTTGAAATTGAGGTGAATTCCAAGTAGGTCTGATTGCGGTCTGGGCGGCCTAATTGCTGGGAGTGGTCCTTCGTGTCTACTTCCAGTATCTCCATTTTATTGTTTATAAAGCTGGGGTTGAAATTAAAATAAATAAACACACACACACACACACACACACACACACACACACACACACACATATATATATATATATATATATATATATATATATATATATATATATATATATATATTTATATTATGTGTTTGCGCGTGTGTGTACATGGTGTTCGGCATTTTAAGTTAAAGAAGTTCTGGTAAGAGAAAAATTAGTGAGATGAATGAGCTTGCATTTCTCATGCCTATTCTTAGTATTGTTTTAGTAAGGTCGCTTGTCACTAACATCAGGTTTGTTCCGATACTTAATTTATTTAATCAAGCAAAATAAAACTATTTAACATTTTAGAGTATTCTCTTTACATTTTACTGTTTTTAATTTCGAAACTTGCTATTTCTTATATTAAATGAAATTTAATATTCTTTCTTATGAGTATATTGAAATTTCTCTAGCTTTAGCTGGAAATATTATTTCTCAAATGCGAACTACTATTTATCAGAAGGTAGTAATTTCTTTTTAAAAAAACAACTAAAATATAAAATTACATATAAAATTTAAAATATATATGAAACGTATGAGAATCGATCTGTTAAGAGCACCTACTAGTAGATTAGTCCACTCAATAAACATATTGGTGAATGTATGAAAATGCTTTTTTTGTTTTGTTTTTTACCTCAGGGCTTTATTAGGAGTACTTAAAAGATATACATACTAAATGTCTCCACCCTCGGGGGAAGGTAGAAGGTCTCATTTTTTATATGCTACGAATCAAAATTAAAGCTGATTAAATTTACTATAAAATTGATTCTATACAAATTTGTCTAAAATCCAACGGTTTTCGAGATATACGTTATTGAAAATCGATAATTTTCGAAAAAAAACGAAATGTTTATCTCACCTTTTTTTTTAACATTGGCTTTAAGTGCTAGAAACTTATAAATGAAATAAAAGTAAATTTAACGTTCTACAATTTTGATTCTGAGATATTTTTCTGAGAAATGATCGTGGAAGGTATAAGTGAGGTAAAAAAAAATTGTTTTCTCGAAAATTATCTATTTTCAGTAACGTATATCTCGATAACCGTTGGAAGCTCGTCAAATGTCTATGGAATTAATTTTATAGTAAATTTAATTAGCTTTAATTTTTATTTGAGGCGTCCAATTACAAATCGTTGAAAAAACAAATTTTAATTTTTTTCACCAGAAGCCAAATTTTCTTCTATTGTTTGTTTGTTTATTTCGTTTAACGTCACTTTATGCTGCTCTGGCTAATCGGACGATGCTACGGTGGGAGTCCTAAATTTTGCCTATCCAGGTATAATTGGGAAAGGGTTCTTTAACGAATACCTGACATCGCACAGGCTCGGGACCCCCATTGTATGCCCCTTCCGAAGGACGGCATAGTTAAGGATTTTTTACTCCCTTTAAAAAATCCTTAAGTCATCTGCCGGGCTGCGAACCTGCGATCTTGGGTTTATTAGCTTGCTATGCTAACCACTACACCACAGGTGACCCCTATTTTTTCTTCTATAATTAGCAGAAAAATATATGGTTTTAGTTGGGGAAGCGTAATAAGGGCCCTTCTTGACCAGTTTTTTTTTAAATTGTTTTTTGGGGGTTTTGGGGACTTACTCTGTTTTGCAACAGTTTGAGACTTACTCCTTTTTGATAATGAAATAAATACATGTCCTGAGTTTACTTATAGAATTGAAATGATGTATTAAAAAATTATTTTACGTTCAAAAATGTTACTTACTAGCTTGGTGAACAATAAAAACGGATAGTAAAGTATACAGACTTTTATTGTGAGATACTCCCTTTTGGTACTGTGATAGGCATGGTTTTACTCTTTTTTGAAACAGTACGTGATTTTTAATAGTCAATTTTAACAGCTTTTCCTTCGTTTTTAAACCTAAAACCTAGTCAGTCTTGTGCGTGGCAAGGATCGAACGGTATATAAAACTCAATTTTGATTTTCGGTGGATTTGCTACGTTTTGCAATTAGGCGCCTCATTTGAAACATATTTTTCTAGAATCCACTGTATTCGAGATATAATCAAAAGACGCAGAAATAGAACCTTCTCCCTCCCCCCCACTGTTACCTCACCCCCTTCCCACACACGGGAATTTTAGTATGTTTATCCTCTTACTGTTCCTAACGAAATCCTGAGATCAAAAATAATCTAATATTTAATGCACTTTACTCATCTCATTTCAGTACTCATTTACTGTACTAGAACTGTTTAATACTCGATCTTACCGTACTCTTGTACCTAAAGGTTGGTACCCACACTCTGAGTACACAAAGCTATATAATTATAATTTATACCCTGGCTATTGTCAGGTACTCATTTTCTAGGTTTGAGTGGACCCAGGTAGCGTCTGTCAAACCAAGGTTTCCACTCAGGCTCAACCCACCAATTACTAGACAAAAAGTTCCTAGACAGGATTTAAACTAGACTTCGCTACATTTACCCATCACTCTACCCACGAGACTATTTAATTAATAGCGATGATGTTAATCAGTATCTGTTAACCCGAAGGTTCGAAGCCAACTGGCCGCCTTTACAGGCGTCCTTCCTCTGAACACAATAAAAACACGCATTATCAAATCTAATCTGATTCCCCTCCGCTCATGCCAGTCTTACCATGTATTCTGTGCATGTTGGTCTCCCTGTTTTAACGCTCTCAAAATTGACCAACAAGGGGAGGACACACGCCTTCTCTCATGGATCTTGTTGGCGATTTTTTTGGAGGTTCCTGGCCAAAAAATATGAGACATGTATTTTGCCGTTCCGATCAATGGGCCCTAGGATCCGAAAAAAATAAATAAAATAGCATTAAAATAGTTTATTTTTTATCTCGAGTTTAAAAAATGATATCGACATGATTCTTGCACCACGATTTTTAGTTTCGATCGCGGATTCAAGGAAAAATACAGTCGCTCCATAGATTTTGGTTTAGGTTAATTAAATTCTAAAAAAATGATTAGTTTTTCAAGCAAACTACCTCTATAGATTTTTTTTACACAAAAATTGACGTCAGATTCTAATTCAGCACCCTCAAAAACATTAAAAAACGCTTATTCAACAAAATCAAAAAACATCATTTTTTTTACCCTCATCGAGGAAAATGAAATTTTTAATTCGTTTATTGGTTACATACCTTTAAATCGCCATTACTTTGTCACGCAATTCACAAGTTGGTATCGCTGGAAAGGGGAGAGTATCAGCTTTCTTTTGATGTATATAAATGTAAAATTCGATGAACAAAAACCTATTAAAAAAATTGGAAAATCCGAAAAACATTTTGATTTTTAACTTGAGTTTGAAACCAGATAGGATGATGAAACCAAATACATTTCATGTGTACTACCACTCTATATTTTGTGTAAAAAAATAAAGTTGATACGTTAAACCGTCTAAGCGTAATTTATGTTTTTATCAATTGGAGGTTAAATAAATTAAATTTTTACATGTTCAACTGCAAAATAAAATAAAAATTGTAAATACTTAACAATCAAATCTTATATGTGGTTCTGTCTGTATATTTTGTAAATATTAATTTGTAATAAATTATTATTACAATAAATAATTAATAATTATAATTATTTTAATAATAATCAAAGTAACAAATTATTTCTCCTAATTAGTATAAATATATTTGTTTAATTGGTATATATATATATATATATATATATATATATATATATATATATATATATATATATATATATATATATATATATGAGTTTTGAGGGTGCTGAAATGGAATTCTAGGACTAAAAAAATTTTCTATCACATTTTACAGTGTAAAACCTAAAATTTTTCAAGTGAAGTACGTTCAATATATTATTTTCACAAGAACCGACATCGGATTCGAATTCAGCATTCAAAAGAACCCTTAAATACGAAATTTCATCCAGATAGAAAAAGGGAGGCAGTAGGTAGGCAACTTTTATTTAAATTGATAAAAACATGAATTACGCTTAGACGGTTTAACGTATCAACTTAATTTTTACACAAAATATAGGGTGGTAATACGCTTGAAATGTATTTGGTTTCATCATCCTATCTGGTTTTAAACTCAAGTTAAAAAAACTAAGAAAAACTAATCATTTTTTTAGAATTTAATTAACCTAAACCAAAATCTATGGAGCGACTGTATTTTTCCTTAAATCCGCGACCAAAACTAAAAATCTTGGTGCAAAAATCATGTCGATATCATTTTTTAAACTCGAGATAAAAAATAAACTAGTTTAATGCTATTTTATTTTTTTTCTCGGCTCCTAGGGCCCATTGCTCGGAACAGCAAAAAACATGTCTAATATTTTTTGAGCAGGAACTTCCAAAAAAATTGCCAACAAGATCCGTGAGAGACTGAGTGTGTCCTCCCCTTGTAAGTGTTGTAATTTTCTAAAATTGAAATGAAAAGAAAAAGAAAAGCTTTGGTTCTGGATATTCATATTTATTTGATTATTATTATAACCAATAAATTATGTAAGAAATATTGTTAACGTCATTACAATAATCTGTATTTTTTATTTTTAGTGGTTGCATTAATTTGAATTTGATTATTGAATTAATAAACGATATATTATTCCTTTAGTGGAATTTGCTGATGCATCAGAAACCGGGTATGCAGCTTATGTTTACTTAAGAGTTCTCTTTGAAGACACACATGTTGAAACTCATTTAGTCATTTCAATAACACGTCTACCACCTTTAAAGACGGTATCAATCTCAAGGTTAGAATATTGCGCTGCCTTGTTACTAGCACGAACTAGGAGATCCATTTCAAAATTTATTGAACATTTTACTCATTTTACAGTGAATTCTAATTAACATCAGATTCGACGATTGTAGTTGGCTTCGTTTATCTCCACACACATTAAAAACATTTGTAGCAAATCGCCTAACGCGTATTTTAGATCTAACAGCAGCAACTGATTGGTACCATATTTCGTCAAACTATAATCCTGCAGACATTGCTTCGCGAGGTGCATTGCCTAGTGATGTGTTGACTAACGAACTGTGGTCGTATGGCCCTCCATTGTTAAAAGGAGAATTATCCGATTGGCCCGAAATTAACTTGCTTAATCCCAGTATCGGTGCCAGAAGTGAAACCTAACGGTCTAATTTTGAACTGTCAGACATACAGACTCATGTATAATAGAAATCATATTCGGATTCGGATATTCCGAACCTTAGTTCATTTATTTTTTTGTTTATTTTATTAAAGTTTTTTGGAGCCTCTTTCAAAAGACACTGTCAATTTTTCGGGGGCTTCAGCAAATATAATTACTTTACAGATGAAACAATAGTAGTAAATTAAGCATTTAAATAGTTGACCTTTGAAACGAAACTTAAAAATTAACAAATTAGTAGAATGAAATTTATCATAATTACAATAACTTAATACAAATTAACGAGATAGTTTAAATATTCTCGACGGTCCACAGTGGGACGAATGACCAATCTAGAAGGAAAAGAGTCTGAATCACCGTAACAGACCTGGTAATCTGATTTACATAAACAATAGAGTTTAAATAAGGTAAAATGAAACCATTAAAGTCACAAAAATTAGGAAAATGCAGTAGGACCCCATTATCCGTGGTTATCCGTATATATTATATATACGTATCTGTAAATATAACCCGTATGGTATATATACGTATATATTATATATACCATTATCCGTATATATATATATATTTTATATGTATCATATTAATTTAATAAAAATAATGAATTAGATCGTTTCTGATTACATAATGGGTAATTGTTTATAGTTATTATTATATAGTAATTATTTTTAATGATCTTAAAAAAGTAATGAATGAAAAAACACGTCAAGCTGGTATCGTATAAATGAGATGTTTCCGATGTACTAACCCAATTCATATTATGAAGCGATAATGTTTCCAAATCTTTCTGTGATATTATTTTTGACCTGTTTGCCTACTAAGCAAAACTATTTACTCAGTTATGCTTTAGACTCCATTTAAATAGGAAATATCGAAATGTCACAAAAAAAAATAAATAAAAAAATAAACAAATAAAAAAAAAATAAAAACATGCTTACATAAATTAATTCTCATGTATTTTTGAGTATTGAAACTTTATATATGTATGTGAAACTATTTTTTTTCTTAAAAAAGTAATTTTCTCAATCCCCTTGATGATCGGAGTCAATAAAATGTAATATGACTACGGGTTTTTCTAGCTTCTTATTATTTCGTTTTAATTTTCGTAACTACCAATTTTAAATATCTCTTAAGTGCAGCTGAAGATGTTGGAATAATATCCTCTAATTTAAGTGTTTCGAATATAGTAATATACACTTAATCAATGCCCTTACGGTTTTGCCAAGTACGAGATAACTCCCTTCGCGGAATTGAAAATTCGTTTTCAGACAAGAAAGCAGATTAAAAGCAGCTAACTGCTTCATGATTATAGGCACCTCTACCATGAATTCCAGAGAGGTACTTTGGGGTACTTTTTAGTTTAAAAAATGCTTTAGTTTACGGCACTTTTCAAAAAATTATATTGTAGGTCAAATTATAAAGAAATTATTTTGAGCATAGCTTACTGGTATAACGATCGTATATATTCACTAATTATAAAAGAATAATGAAAAAATATCAATAGGATGATACACAAATTTAGATTGAAAGAATCAATAGTTTTAACAAAATTTTACCTGTCGAGTTAGGTACTACTTTGATCGTTCTTTTTACCTTGAAATCCAACTCCAAAAAACTAAAGAACCATTGATAATGTTCCATAAACTACTAAACTATACACCTATCACAATAGTCTCATTAATTTTCATTATGACTTTTTTCCTCCTAGATAGGCCATTCGTCCCACCGTGCGGTCTCAATGAGCAAAATTCCAGATGTTTTACGAAATTGTGGACGCTACAAATGAAAAATTTCGAAAATATGGTGGGCCGTTCACCAAGAATAGTGTTGTGTCGGTACTTTCTTGATGCCGGTACCACAAAAATCGATTCTAGATTTTCGATATTGATACTTCAGATTTAAAATTGCCATTAAAAAAAAAGTTTTTTTCGCAAGAATCGAAGGCATCGAGAAATGATACATCGCTAACTAAGACACCCAAAACTAGTAGCGTCTTCACCGCGATATCTACTATTCGCCATTTTTTACTGTACTGCCCAACTAATTAGCATCAGCTGTTCTAAATATAGTTATCGTTGCTAGGTTAAGCCGGTAGCCATAGTAACGTACTTTCTAGTACTCAATCACGTTAATTAATGAGATAAAATCTAAAAATTTACATTTAAGCCTAGTAAAGATAAATTAAAATTAACAAATCTAAATGCGGATTAATTAGGTAATTAATTTACAATGTAATTGATGTTGTTAACACTGTCTGTGATTGCTTTCTTAGGGAATCCATTGTCGCCAAACCCTTTACTATACACACTGTTTACTATACGGAAGATATTACCTTAACTATATTAACCGAATTAATTATTTACAATTCCGCATGTAGTAGCCTTTGAAATTAATCATTTGTGAACTCGCTTGCCGACAAAACCGCACACCTTTCTACCGCTCCACAACGGAACCGAAATCCACAAGGTCATCTTAATCTCTTATCTTCCCATCTACCTCTCGGACGTTTACTTATCGCTTCGGGACTTCCTTTTTTTTGGATTTATTAACAAGTCCAACAAATTTGCATGTTTATCTTAAATGCCTGGAAAAATGAACTCAAATATATTCTTTAGATGATTATCCCGAAATGCAGTATTGTGAAAAGATCGAAATTCTTCAGTGCATACCTGTAAAATATTTTCTGCAATATTCCTTTTAAGAGTTACGATGTTGTTATACCTTCAGCATAAGCGACCACGTTTCGTACTTGAAATAAACTGTTGGAAAAACTACCTATAATAATTTTTATGTTTTTGGACATCCTCATACGAGACTTAAAAGACAAGAAACTGCTCGTAGTTTCCAACTACTCAAACATTTACTAGACAAGCGTTCAAAGTTTCGAATAAATCACAAAAGACTTATTTACATGACAGTAATTAGACTCATTTGGACATACGGAGTTGAGCTTTGGGACCTCACTAAACCTTCCAATTCGACTCGTATCCAATCCTTACAATCCAAAATCCTTCGTAAAATCCTCAATGCTACTTATCATGTTATAAATAGACGTAACTATAAACGTCTTAATGTTCCATATGTTGCTGATTTGGAAACCCAAATCACCTGTCTTTCCATAGTAAACTACACACACACTCGAACCCACTAGTATCCCAACTTGCTACACATTGCATTCCCGATAATTCTTCGAGGCGTCTGAAAAAAAGATGGCCTGGAAATCTTCTAATGTAGAATTTTTATTATAAGTCTCACTAGTAACACTTCAATGTGAGTTTTACATTTTATTGACTGGTTCTTTACGTGTAATTGACGAGTCATTGTAATAGTTCCTCAAAATTATTTGTTGTATACACTATATACAACCTGTACACTCCTACACATCGAACTGCATCCTTCGAAAAATCATTTATTATCCGCGTTTCCTCTTTATGGAATTCATTGCCTATCTCAATTCGGAAAAGCTCCATTGTTACTTTCTTTAAACATCATTTATTTCTTTAGCTCCTAGCTCTTCAATCTTCCGAGCAAATGTAAAACATGAATATCCATGTTATATACATTATAATAGTACACTTAAGATGTATCCTTTTACAAGATTTCTTCATTTACTTTGTAACTCATAATTTAATTATCAATCAATTTTTATTACAATTTATTATAATTAATTATCATAGCCAGACAATTGTTTTATGTATTGTACTCATTTGTTATTCTTAGGGGACAAGCTGTCCCAGAATAAAGTTCATTTTTCTTCTTCTTTTTCCATATAGTTGTAAATATATATATAAAAAAAAAATTATAATCAAAATAATAATGCCAAACTGAAAAAGTGACATACTTAGGACTTACGCTTGATAGAAGACTGACATGGGGCCCACACGTCAAGACAAAAAAAAACAGACGTTACAGTTAAGACTGCGACTTCTATACTCAGTACTTCACAGACGCTCAAAACTACCTTTAAAACAAAAACTTAGCATTTACAGTTACTTGATTAAACCCATCTGGACGTATGCATCGCAAATTTATGGACCGGCCAAAAGAACACATATTCAGAAAATACAGACATTTCAATCTAAATTTTTAAGACTGATAACAGACTCCCCTCCTTATGTGTCAAACGATATACTACATACAGACTTACGTATTCCGACAGTTAAGAGCCATATTCATAAACTTTATCGACAATTTCATGAGAAACTACGTGGACACACTAACAAACAGATACATAATATGGCAACAGTACAGATACCAGACATAACTCAACGGAGGCTGAAAAGGAAGTGGATGAGGGATCTCCTAGTCTAATCGCTAATAATTTAGTTTCACGCCTGGAGATTGTACCACTGGGTGCTGACTCCCTCATGCCTGATCATGTCTGTTGTATCAATGTAAATTTCACATCACTGGTTGTCCATTGTGTACAGTTGTGAATAAAGTTATTATGTTAAAAAAAAAAAAAAAATAATAATAATGATCCTTAACTTAGACCTTGCTATGATTTACTATTTAATTTCGCTTTCCTTAATTCTGTACAAAGACTAGATAAGTGCATTTTTGTTCACAATAAGAAAAATATTTTGAGGAACCCATGTAATGGCAATGGTATCCTTTTATACCATTGCCATTACAACTTATACATGATGAGTAGGACTCCAATATGGTTTGCTCAAAATATTTTTCTTATTGTGGACAAAAATTCACTTATCTAGTTTTTCCCAAATGGTACAGAATTTATAGTTAAACTTCAAGTTGTGGAACTAGTGGATTCGAGTTACGAAGTTTACTATGAATGGATGGGTACCTGGTTTGGGCCAAATTAGCACCAACATATAGAGTATTAAGATCTTTATGGATAAGTTTGTTTGTGACGTAATAAGGAGCATTGGATTTTAAAAAGGATTTTGGATTGTAAAGATTGGATACGATAAGAATTGGAAGGCTTAATAAAATGGACTCCAAAGCTCAACTCCGTTTCTCCAAATGGGTCTAATTACTTTCCTGTAAATAAGTCTTTTGTAATTTTTTGGGAGCTTTGAACGATGGTCTAGTAAATATTGGAGTAGTCGGAAACTACGAGCAGTTTCTTGTCTCTTAATACTAGACGTATGTTAAGATAAAACAAAAAAATAATTTTTTGGACATAACTGTAATGTATTGTACCAATGTATAATAAACCTAATAATATGTACATTAAATAACTATCTTTTTAGGATTGAGAAGACTAGACAAACGTTCAAACCTTCCGATTTATTACAAAAGGCTCATTTACATGAGCTATCAGACCTATTTGGACATATGGAGTTGAGCTTTGGGGCTCAACTAAACCTTCTAATTCTTCCCGTATCCAATGCTCCTTACATTGTTACAAATAAACTTATCCATAAAGAACTTAATGCCCCATGTGTTGCTGATTTAGCCCAAACCAGATATCTATCCTTTCATAGTAAACTCCATAACCACACAAATCCACTAGTCCTTCGATTTGCTTCCCATTCTATTCCTGATAACTCTCCGAAGCGTCTGAAAAGAAGACGGCCTAGAGACCTTCTAGTGTAGATTTTTTTTTTAGGGCTGCTGATGAGTAGTTCTTTTCAAGTTTCGCATGTTATTGTAATCATAATCAACTCATTTACTAGATGTATATATTTTGTACAGTTATAAATTTCAATAAATGAATATAAAAAAAAAAAAGATTGAGAAATGTGAACTAATATTTTATATATTACCTATTATATTTTTTAATGATCGTTTTTGTTTTTTTTTTAGATTCTGTTTGTGATTTATTTTAGGCTTCCGAAAATTTGATTAATGCTTTCCCATCATTCAGGTACAGACAACATAATCTCAGTGATTAAATGTTTACCCTACCTGAGACAGCTCAGTAGATTATTTTTGACAGCTGATGTGAGGCAACCACTTTCGTCTAGTTTGTGGATTGTAATTAAATAATAGCTGTTTCGCTCTTTTGTACCTTTGTAAAAAAAGCACTGTGAAATAGTGTTTATATGTACAAACTGCTATTTTTGTATTTAAAAAAATACATTTTTTGGTTTGTTTGTTTCGTTTAACGTCACTTTATGCTGCTATGGCTAATCGGACGATGCTACGGTGGGAGTCTTAAATTTTGCCTATCCAGGTATAATTAGGATAGGGATCTTTAACGAGTACCTGACATCGCACAGGCTCGGGACCCCCATTTTACGTCCCTTCCGAAGGACGGCATAGCTGAGGATTTTTTACTCCCTTTAAAAAATCCTAAGGTCATCTGCCGGGCTGCGAACCCGCGATCTTGGGTTTAGTAGGTTGCTATGCTAACCACTACACCACAGGTGACCCCTACATTTTTTGGTAAATCCATACTTCTATATAAAAGGACAAACTATTTATCGTTGGTGATCACTAACCACGGAAACTACTGAACCAATGCGTACCAAATTTTAACCTTATCTTTATTTTCTTGGAACGTTTAACAATAATAAAGTTTACTAATAAATTTTTATGAAGAGGGGTATAAATGTCGTATTGAAGTTTGGAATCGATATGTGGGTTTGTTTGTTTATTTCGTTTAACGTCACTTTATGCTGCTATGGCTAATCGGACGATGCTACGGTGGGAGTCCTAAATATTGCCTATCCAGGTATAATTAGGATAGGGATCTTTAACGAGTACCTGACATCGCACAGGCTCGGGACCCCCATTTTACGTCCCTTCCGAAGGACGGCATAGCTAAGGATTTTTTACTCCCTTTAAAAAAATCCTAAGGTCATCTGCCGGGCTGCGAACCCGCGATCTTGGGTTTAGTAGGTTGCTATGCTAACCACTACACCACAGGTGACCCCTGGGGGGGTTATAATATAGTAAATATCCGCTCTCTCTATCTAGATTACTCACTTATAATTAAAATTTAAAATTGGATGACCATTTTACGTTTTATGTAAAGATCAGGTTATAAATATATAAAAAACAAAATCCTTGTAGAAAGTTATGATGTTAATTTTTGTCATATTTTCTCAAGGGAAGTGGAAATAGGAAAATATGAAACCTGCGATGTTGTTTCTCACATTTATTTTTAGATCGATGTTTTATTGAATTAATAATAAAATCTATCTCACTTTAGAGCAATAAGCTCCTAATATGGACGACAAAGAATCCATTTACAAAATATGAAAACTGAAATTTTCTCACTTCAATTGATACAATGAATATAAATATATAAAACACCAAATGTAGAAATTAATCTTCTTAACTGGTGCAACACTTTTACACATTAGAGAAGAGGAAATAAGAAAACATGAATTTATAAAACACTAAATCCATTATGAAACTCATGTTGTTAACTTCTGTTTCCCCTTTTTAATTTAAGAAGACTAAATATTAATATAACACACTAAACAACACAATCCAAGTTGAAAATGTAGAAGTGATTGTTTTACATGTGAGGTTATAGAAAAGAACTATCGATAAACCTAAACTCGAAGTGAACTGGTCGGTGTAGTGCGGGTTAGGCCGTTTTCGTGGAGACACGGTTATGTAAGGGTTAAAGTACCAAATCATCTGCATAACCAAGAACTGGACATTTACCACCCATCTCCAATCATTTTCCCGTAAGCATTGCCTTCCTAATGACGTATTCTAGCGCTAAGTTAAATAATACCGGAAAAAGGGATTCTCCCTGTTTTAAACCAGAATGTACCTAAACACTTTTCGGAGTAAAAAGTACTGATTCGGACTCTATTATGTAAGGGTATTAAAATCAAATATAATTAAATATTATTGATTGTGATACTATTATTTTGAAAACGTTTTTAATAGCTTATTATTTTTTTTTCTATTTTTTTTATCTTTTAAAATTTTGTCGCCCCCCTGAAATCCGCCACCTAGTTCCGGGCCTGAATCAACGTCTTTAATGTCACCTGTCGGGTCAGGGCTAAATTATTTTTGGTATTATTTTATTATAAAATATTGAAATAAGGAGGCACAGTAGCTCGGTGGGTAAATTTGACTGACATGCTTCTGGACCCGTATTCGAGTCCGGCTGAAGGCAGAAAATTTATTTTCTGTAAATTGGCCGTGGATCGACTTGAAGGTTAATAGATCGTCCTGGGCACACCCGGCCTCTTTAAAGCGGATACCTCAAATTGGGGACAAAAACCTGGCGGTTAACCATGATTTCGGTAAAATCTCCTTAATCAATCGTTGGTCTTCATCAATTTTATGGGTCGTAGTGAAATAGGTTTTTTTTTTAAATCGAAAACTTTAATTTTTTTTCACCGTCGCTTAGCAAGACTAATGGAATGAATTCTCCGCTGCGATTCTCCGTAAATCGCTGTTAGGAATTTAAAATATTTAAAAAAAATAACATATCATGTAATTAATAAAAAAAAAAGGGTTTCTTAAGTAACCACGTGTAGTTTAATGAATGATAAATATCCCCCATCGTAATTATATGGTTTCAAAAACAAGCTTCACCTTTCGATGTTTTAAGATAGACACACCCTTAATTGATCTATGTTTTGTAATGAACTGAAATGCATAAAATAAAAAAAATTATAATAATAATATTAATTTAAACCAAATATATTCTCACCTTTGTTTTAGAAACTGGTATTTATGCTCAGGCGACTCTGTATTTTTTGTATCATTATTTATGATTATATTGGATTCACTTGTATTCTCAAATGTCATGAAACTTTCAAGGTTTTCGTAACGTCTTAAAGTTATTTCTGGCTTCAGGATTATCCCTTCTGCATACATTATCTTTATTTTATATTGAAATATTGAATTATATTTTAAAAGTACTGAATAATGTTTCAATATTGAATTGCTATATTTGATTTAATAATTATTATTGATCCTAGAATTGTGAAGATGGTGTGGTTAGAATTTAGTAGAGATTGATTCTGTAGTTTTTTCATGGTTAGTGACAAAAAATGGCTTGTTCTTTTATATAATAATATACATATATTTAGAAGGAATATTAAAGTCTAGATTTAAATAAAAATCGTTATGTTTCAAATCTACTATATATTTGTCAAATACCACTCACTCATTTAACACGAAATCTCAGAAACCACCGAACGGATTGGAATGAAATTCGACATGTAGCTTCCTCTAGGGCCTTAGGGGCTCGCTAAGAAAGGGATTGAAAAAAGTCGGCCTGGATCGCGGCTAATTCACGAAAAATGCGATTACAATTTTTATTGGGTGAATAAAATAATAGATTAATTGTCATATGGTATTTGGAGATAAGCTAAGTTAGGTTAGATGTTTAACCCTCACACTTTGACCACAAATTAAGTTCCTTATAGTTGTAAACAAACAGAAAGATCTACAAGATTTCCAGGTTTTTTATCGGTGCTAACAAAAAGCCTTCAAATGCCCACTGAGGACGTTACAATACCCCTACCGCTAACGAAGTTGCTGTCTTAATTGTTGGCCAGGTGTTTGAAAAGCGAGACATTGTTCTCCACAGCAGGGACAAAAAACTGATAAGAAACAGTGAGTTCTATCAAGCGTATGATTCTCTTCAATATCGTTTCATGTTCTGCCATGGAGAAGAAGGGTACAGAATTAACATCCCTCAGCGTGACCCAAACACCAATACACCACTTAAGAAAACTGTGTCTGCAGCTGATTTTTACGCCTAAATGTTGATGGAACGAGGAGGTGAAGAACCTTATTTACTTTAATTTCGTAATCTCCTCAACCAATTTATGCTTGATATGTACGCAAAAATAGAAACAGAAAGACTAAACTTCATTCGAAAAAATCAAAAAAGTTGAGAAGTTGAGACTATATTCACTTAAAGTATGCCATAAGAAAAGCTGATGGTCTGGTATCAGAGCTGGGTAAGATGGTAGTGCTGCCTCGAAGCTTCACTGAAGGACTGTCAGAATAATATAAAATTAACTTTTGCAAATTGTCAAATTTACTTATTGAAATTATTTTAAGTATGGATTTCTTTAGGTTTATTTAAGTAATAATAATTATCAATGTTAAGCTTAACTTTTACTAATTTAAGTTGTCCTTAATCCTAATGATATTAAACCGTAGCGGAGCAGGGTACTTTCAGCTAGTTATTTATAAATTGAAAATATTCCTAAAATTTAGTATATGTAACGCCGAATTACTTACCTACTTCTAAAAATATTTCATACTACTCGTAACTATTTAGTTTGCCACTATTGTTGAGAAACATAAAAAATAGAACTACAAGGCTACTTACGAAACTTTGTCGGTTCCCAAAAAATTGTTCTTTACGAGTTCAAAAAAAAATTAAGAATTCAGTTACAAAACAAATGAAAATTAAATTATATAACGTAATTATTCGTATGACTGATGACAGAAAAATTATTTTGTGTTATTTTGGTTGTGGCTCGACTTCAAGGTCGGGAGACACTCCTGGGGCACACCCAGCCTCTGCAAAGTGTGTACCCTTTATTAGGAATCCTTAATAAAAACCTGGAAGAGCGTGATTTAAGCCAAATCTCTTCCTTTTACAACCGTTGGCCAAGTAACAGTACATCCTTACCTAAATACTGAACCCAAGAACTTTCATGGGTTGTTGGTTTTACAGACTTATTTTATTTTAATGAATAGAACTAATCTATAATATTATATAAAAGGCCGTTTCCGTTTGTGATCACTAACCGCGAACACTGCTGAACCAATCTGTACCAAATTTTGACCACATCATCTTTATAGTTCAAGGGTGGTTTATCAAGAATAATATCTAATCATTTTCTACTAATTCTTTATTTAAAAAGCAATAATAAGTGGATAACAGTGAAGTTTATAAATGGCTGCAATCGCCATTCTTTATGAAAGGTTACAAAAGTACAGTGTTACATAGAGCTTGATATTGATAATAAAATTTACTTATTTTCAATTAAATTGTTATTTAATATTAACTATATGATGTGAAATGTACCAAATCGTAACTGCGTAATTTTCATACTTCTAGGTTTAGCAGCAATAAAAATTTAAATGTACAATATTGAGTGCTAGAAACGAGGTTTGCCATACTGTCACATACTTCTATGGTTAAAAAATTAAAATTTAATCAGATGTAATCAATAAGATTATTTCTGCCGAGAAAAAAAATTATTATAAGCATCAGTTTCTTAATAGTCTCTGTCCTTCTAGATTCTTAACTCATAGAATAAAATTGAAAATTAGATGTCTTAATTGTGCTTTACACAATCTTTAAACAATCAATCTAAATTTAACCAGGTTAAAAATTGCTGCTATGCGTGAAAATATCAATGAAAATATTATGATCAATTGCATACTTCAACACAAGATTTTTATCGATAAACATATAAATCTTCAATTATTAGTTAAAATAATCTAAGTTCTTAACTTATAAGAGAGGGCGAAGCCACGACTTGGGAGGCTAGTAATTATATAAGAGCTAATATGAAATGTTAAAAAAAATATTAGGAAGAATTTATTGTTTAGAGATTATGTCTACATCAAAAAAAACATACTACTCAACTTAAAGTTCTCGTGGTACTTTGTGTTTACGGTTGAATAGATGGGATTAAAAGTGTATAGGCTACTGAATCGTACGATGGAGAAGAATGGAATTCCTGAAGGATGAGGATGGGATTAGAAAAGATTTGTTAAATGTCACGGTACGGTAAGCCATTGTAAATAAATCTGACAGAGGATTTGAACTGGAGTGGGTCGGAGATGTATGATAAACGTTAATAAAAAAATTAAAAAAAGGTGTACTACTGCATCCCGTGAAGATTCTTGGATTCTGTACTTGGTACAGCACTCCTCTTTAACTTAGTGCTCTATAAAGCTATTGGATCCATAGAATCAAATGGTCCTTTGGCATGCCGCAGGTACCAGATTCTTGCTTATGCATATGACATAGTAGTCCTATCAGGAAGTGAAAACGTTTTAAGAGAAGTTATGATAATGGTATTATATTGTAATATTTATCAAAATAATAAAAAAAAAAAAAAAAAAAAACACAACGGAACTTCATTAATTCTTGTTTTCAACCGACTTAAAAAAAAGAGAGGTCCTCAACTCATCTGTTTTTTTTTTGTGTGTGTATGATAAGCGATTACTCGGTCATTTCTGAATCAATTTTGATGATTCTTTTTTAGATCGGTAGGGCATACTTCAGAGGTGGACCCATAAAAAAAATTTTGAAATCAACGCAGCACTTTTTGAGAAAAAAAAAACAGTTAATGAAAATCATATAATAATCTAAAATGTGCATGGTAACTAAATCTAACCTACTAACAAAAATTGATAATTTACATATAGGTGCAGTAAACTCTCGATGTGTCGTACTTTGATAATCCGAATTATTAAATAATTCGAACAAAATCTATGGTCGGAAGTACATTACACTTAAATTTCAACTCAAAGAGACGATTTTAGACAGAAAACGTCAAAAATTGAGTAAATAAGTCGAACTGAAAATAGAGTTCAAAATAGAGAACTTCTAGGACTACCTCTATGAAATGAACTCCGTATTAGAAGTCATCGCCTCTATAAACTCGAACTCAAATTTAAAGAATTTCATGTGTAATTTATATTCCGGTTTCCCGTAATTGTTTATCTTTCCAGTTCATAGTTACACCAGTCACTTATTATTAGTTATTCACTCGAGTGGTTTTACAGAGGCTATTGAAAATTCCTTTAATTAACGAAAAGTTAAAATTGATGTGTAAAGTGGAGAAATGAGGAAGGAGTTGGGCATTTGTTGTTAGTGAATTCTGAATTCCGCCTAGTTCTCTTTCAACCATCCTAAAGAATAAAGAAAAGATCGCCACCGGTGGAAGGCGGTAAGTCTACTTTTAGGCACCCTCAGAAAAAAGCGCAGTTCAGTTGAAAGTTATATGATAAATTGGTACCGGGTATTTAATCTTCTGTATCATTGATTTTATATGTATGTACAAACAACATTCCCATTAATGAAAATGTACCTAATGATTTCAACTACAATTTTGTGTTCAATTTTCCCATTATATGAAGATAAGTGGAATGATAACCTCGATAATTCTTTGTTCAGTAAGTCGAACTATTTTTCAGGGTATCTTAAAGATCGAGAAATGAATATATAAACAAAAATACTCTAACCACTAAAAAGTAAAAAATAAAAAAAAAGTAGAAAAAAATACATAACCGACTTCAAGATTAAACCTAAATATACAAACTTGGACTAAAAAATAAAAAATAATATTTTAAATGCTTCGAAACAAAAACCATTAATTGACAATCAACGAAATTATCGAAACTTCTATACCTATTCACAATTTATGATCATTTATTTTTGGGAGTCGGTGTCAACCAAAATAAACAGAATTAGAAAAGAAATGGTAATTTTAAAGATGCTCCCACTGTTTCATCACCGCCACGCCGCTGTCTCCGGCCATTCGAAAGTGTATTGGAAAGGCAGGATTAAACTGCCCTTCTTGGCTGGCACCGACTCCAAAAATAAATGATCATAAATTGTGAATAGTTATGTAAGTGTCAATAATTTCGTTGATTGTCATTTAATGGTTTTTGTTTCGAAGCAATTAAAATATTATTTTTTATTTTTTAGTTCAACTTTGTATATATAGGTTTAAGTAAGGTTTTGTATATATAGGTGAAGTCGATTTTGTTTTTTTTTTCTAAAAATTATTTTTATATAGTTTATCCTCAATAGTATATTGTGTCTGGCAGTAGTACTATTAATAAATTCATTGTTTGTTTAAAAGTTATTAAGATAGTTTTGCTTGTGCTAGTATGATTGTGAATCATTAGTAACGACCTAATGGGTGGCTTGGTCACTATTAGACAATCAGCACTTTATTTCTGCTAATTTTTTCGTCTTTAAAGGATTTAGAACACTCATTTGAAAACTAAGAAAACAAGGTAGTGAAGTATACATTATACGAGGCTGGCCTTCCAAGTCCGGACATACTACGGTATGCTGGTCGTCTCTCAAGACAAGCATTCAATCTGCTACAAATCCTATAAATGTTCGAAGGATACTCGGATATCTATCAATTAAACATAAAAAAGTATTCATTATATTTTAAGAAGCTCTGTGTATTAACTGCGTAAAAAAGATTCTCTTTTATTTTGCCTAAATCTGAAGTCATATGTTTTTTTTTTTAATTTACGCCTGTCAAAATGAAAATTGGCAATAAGCGAATTGAATTTTTAACACCCTGGAGCGCTGAAAAGGACACCTACTGCCTTGAAATTCAATTTCTTGCCATACCAAGTGGTCCCTCATCCAGCTCATTTTTACTATTAGAGTTTGTTTTTTTTGGGGCTATTTTGGGTTGTATTCATCTTGTAGTAGTGAGTTTTATTTTGAAAAAAAAAAAAAAAAAAAAAAATCTGTCAGGATGTAGGGCAATATATAATTCTGCCGTTCAGGGCACATTCATTCGTAGCTTAGTAACATATAAATAATAATATTAAAGTAAACATAACACAGCAAATAGATACTAAGTGAATAAAATTTATTTTGAAAATTAAAACATTTAGAAATAAATTTAAATTATTTACGTATCCTTTAATGATATTCCTCTAATCCCTGTTGATCAAATCCGCTACCTGGGACTCCATTTGGACAAACGTCTTACTTGGAATCCACATACAAGACAAGAAACTGCCCGTCGTTACAGACTACTTCAACATTTACTAGACAAACGTTCAAAGCTCCCAATTAATTACAAAGACTTATTTACATGACTGTGATTAGACCTATTTGGACGTATGGAATTGAGCTTTGGGGCTCTACTAAACCAACCAATTCATCTCGTATCCAATCCTTACAATCCAAAATCCTTCGAAAAATCCTCAATGCTCCTTACTTTGTGACCAATAAACTTATCCATAAAGATCTTAATGTTCCATATGTTTCTGATTTAGCCCAAACCAGATACCTATCCTACCATAGTAAGCTCCATAACCACTCCAATCCATTAGTCTCCCAACTCGCTTCCTCCTCCATCCCTGATAATCCTCCGAGGCGTCTGAAAAGAAGTTGGCCTAAAGACCTTTTAGTGTAAATATTATTGAAGTGCTACTAGTGAGTAGTTCTTCACAAGTTATTTACGTGTCATTGTATTCACTGTCAACACATTTACTTGTTTGTTATTTTGTACAGTTGTAAATATCAATAAATGAAAAAAAAAAAATATTTACAAGTTATTGGCATGATATTGTTATAATTTTCTACAAATTGATGATCTGTCCTTGATATACAGAGAAACTCTGCCTGAAAGGAAGGTGTGTACAATAATATACAAAGTACCAGTGAAATTATTGTTTGTTTGTTTTTTGGGGATTTAACGTCGTTATGTACTCCAACTAGGGCAGGAAGGACGGGATATCCTACAGGTTACCAACCTATTCTAACCGGGGTGTAAAAGTCAAGATTTATTTGTGGGATCCCCACGAAATAAATTTTAACCCGCCCAGGTGGGATTCAAACCACGACCTTCTGGTTACGAGTGCTCTAAGACCCACGCAACCAACTCACTCGGCCAGCGAGTCTCCAGTGAAATTCTTATTTTCAGTATAATATCGATCGACTCTTAACCATATTATGATAATGACAGTCAATGAAAATTTAACAAAAAAATAATTTTTTTTTACTACAATTACGTAGTCATATAAGATACCTCGGGACTAAAGCTTGAAAAGACTGAGGAGAAATACTAATGAGGAACTACTTAAGAAATCATGTCAGCTGGTAGCTCCAAGTCATTTATCATTCACAGCTCTACACAAACATGAATGGCAGGAAAGTTACTATGCGAACACCTGGCATGCCTAAATCCGAGTGGATTAGGTTGGGATAAACAAAGTTAAGACGGAAATACTTGCGAAAAATTAGGAATCGGCAGGTCTAGGCAGGGATCTAGTTTGTTTAGGAGGCTATAGATCTACAATAGGACTGTTAAACAAAATAACAAAAAACAAATCCCAATTGAAGCGGAAATAAATTCATCAATCCTAATTGTATTGATCCTTCAATTCCATCATGGGTGCCTCAAGTGTTAGTTAAAAGTATTTCATTTCGGTTTCTCGCTTCTCGTATAAAATTTCATTTTTTAATCCAGGCTGCAAACAAATGTTTCGAAACATTGTTGAACATGTTTCCAAATAGTTTATAAACAGTTCCGAAACAATGTTCCACGTCCAGACTTAAATCAGTGTTTCTCTAGTTTTGAACATGTCGATTGAGGCTATTGCAGGAATTTGTGCTGCCAATTTATTTATTTTACTTAACAGACAATATAATCACTAAATGTGACTTCCCACAAATACGGGCTGCTATGCAACATTTCAATAAGTTCGAGGGTCTTTTCTTGATTCCACATTGTAAAATCAAATAATAATAAACCACTAACCGATCACAACAATTATTATTATCACAACACTGGGAATCAATATTATAATCACAAAACTAGAGAGTTATAAAGAAATCAAGTAAGTAAACAAATAAACTCTGCTCAGGAACACGTCCAGACTTGTCGCAACTTGTTCAATGTTCCCGTGTTTTCCATTCCCAACGGGAAACAAGGAACATGGCTGATTTTATTTCGCAACATTTCAGAACAGTTCCGGAACAAGCCATAAAAAAATTTGAGCTGTTCAGGAACATTGGGAACATTGTTCCTAAGCACTGTTCCGAAACATTTGTTTACAGTCTGGACTAGGCTTTATAGTTGCGTCTTTGTTCCACTTGAGCGATAAGTTCTTAATCATTTTAGTTACTTGTATAAATCATAGGTTTTACATTTGTTTCAATGTTTCTTTATTGAATAAATTAATTTCGTCATTCAATACATTTATTATTAGGATAAAATATGCAACATTTTTTTCGTTTATTTTTGTTATTTTTTTATATATCCCTGTCTGTCGGTCAGTAAAATTTGTTCGCTTTTCAGGCTTATTAATGATCGTTTTCCAATGGCAGGGGGTGAGGGGGCAAAATCCTCGTGGCTAAAAGGACAACAATGGCGGAATATCCTTCAGATAACTTGAAAACGTTAAATCCTGGAATATTTCAAATTAGTATCCTTAAGGACGAAAACTAATTCCAAGTGGGCAAGGAGAGTGGCCAACGATGTCCTGCGACCGCCAAAAATCGCTGGATCCAGGCAGATCTGAAAAACAGTATCCTCTTGGCTTACCCGTGAAAGGGCAATGCAAAGAAAAACACGATAACATTTTTTTAACACTTCCACAAAACAATTTATTTTTAATGTTAATGTTGGGAGTGGGGATTAAGGGGGCTCCGGTTTGGTTCCCTGCATACACTCAAATCACTAAGTACTTACTAATCCGAAGGATTTAGATTTCTAAGCACTAGTTCAGACGATCGTTCGGATTATTCAGATCTTACTGCATATTCAACGATTCCATGCAATAAATGTATAATTTTGTTCATTATTATATGGAACTATTTAATATTAGTTCACACTTCCACTTACGGTATCTTAACAATAAAAAAAAATACATTCCGAGAGAGAAGACACCGGGTAGCAGGTGTAGTTAGTTGTGATGTATGGAATACCTGCTGGGGCCAGCCAGGTAGGTAGTCGAAGCGTTCTCCCTTCTCGGCATGTGTCGCCACTATCTGATCCTGAAGGCCTCTTTACCACTTTCTTTTTGAGTTCTCTCATTTTTTAGGACATTAAAGGAGAAAAAAAAGACGGTTGAGGTACCGGTTTTTCGGGGAGTTCCAATTCATTACTGAGTATTTTAACCTTGCTGGGGCCCCTCAGGGAGGTTTTTAGACATTAGAATATTACAAATAGTAACCATGTTGAAAGCGGGTACTTTTATGTTCGCCTTTCGGAATTGTAAACATGTAAAAAATGGCGTTGGATTTTGATTATTAATAATAATATTAAAGTATTTTATTTAAATGAGTTATTTATTTATTAATTTTCCTTTTACTATCATGGAAACATGTATGATTGATTTAGATAAAATAATTTTGGTATGAATTGACAGGGGATATTTTCTTCGAAAATATTTGTTATTTAAACGGGATTTAATAATTCAAACACACCTGATGACGCCTCTTAAAATTAAATTAAAATTCTTTCTCGTCTATCTCATTTAACTAATAAAATAATGTTATTGAAATAATGTTTCCTTGACCTTAAAATTTTATGATCACAAGGTTACCATATTAATTTAATTTTTAAAATGTCGATCTGTGAGGCAGATAATTAGAAATTGGACTAGGGTTGTAAGGATGCAAATATTTTTAAGATTATATCTCTCATGTTGGTGGTGTGGATTCCCTGGAGGCGAAGTAGAATCCATGGAGAAACTGGAGTAATCCGATCTTAAGCCACTTTTGCATAAGCGTATATTTTTTATTTATTTTTCTAGTTTTTAGCCGGTATGTAGATGAGCCTTATTTTTCAACTTAATCGTATCACGATTTCTTGCCCCGAACTCTGATACTGATTATTCAGTATCAGATTCAGTTTAAAAATAATTATGATATCATAAAAACTGGCTGATATCGTTTGAGTCTGCCGGCTAAAGAAAGAATAACATGGAACATGTTTTAGGGGTTGCCCCATTGACCGTCAATGATAGTCATGTCGTCGGTGAAATTGCGAATTCCTTTGTGTGAATTTTTAAATTAAGGTTGTTTAGAAGGCTACGTTTTATTAATTTTCGTGTCCAATGTCAAAAACCGAATACGCAAATTCAGCTTGGATCAGATTTCGACAAAACATTTTTGTGATTTTAGCCCAAAAAATTATTACACGGGTGTATAAGAGCACATTTTGAATTTAATGTCATAGAAGGTGCTGAAATTGCTTATAGCGAAATTTACCGACGATATGTTTTTTTTTTTTTTTTTTTTCCCAGTGATTCAGTTTTCAGTAGCAGATAAATTTAATAGCTTAATCCTGCTGATGGTCTATACCCTTATGTTCTTTATTTTTCCCGCTTACCTATATGGTTGTATTGTTCATTACCTAAGGATAGTAATGTTATATACACAACAATCGAGAGGGATCGAGTAAGAAAGGTCAAATCCAAGTTTATTTTTTTTAAATTTCGTATTAGGAAAAACAAAGTCAAAAGGAGCTCACTCATTAGTGAGCTAGTGTTGTTTATTTTTACGAAAGTTGTGCTCCTAACTGTTCCTACTGTCCTAATATCAAGCTATCAAACTACGCGTAATGCACTCGCGTTCCCCAAAAATGTATCGCTTTTGACTAACTAGGTCACCTGTAAAACATGTTCCAGGTTAATAAAGAAAAAAAAAATATATAGAAAACTTATTTTCATCAACTATTTAAAAAAAAAAAAATTGTTTTTTAATGAAATTCACTTTAGAATATTTTGTTTTGTTACTACTAAATAACTGACTGACGAACAAAAAAATCTGAATATTTATTAAAAAGTATCATTTTTTTACTAAAATCTGAAGAGGATTTTTGATTTTTAAAACATTTGTGAATAAAAATAATACATAATAAAATGAAAAAAACATTGAGACCCGGTTAATGAAGAGTCTCCAATTACTTATGGAGGATTAAGAAATTAAAAAATCTATACAGAGAAATAATCCGTCAAACCTTAGAGGTTTATTATATTGAGAAATGAATTAAGGAAAACATGAAATCCTGAATTAATTTCTGGACAACCCAATATGAACCCAGGCATTCTAGTGGATTTATCCCAAGTAAAGGTCACTTCTTTTTAAGGAGATTTTCTCATTAAATTTTACTGAAATGAGAGCTAAAGAACTCGATTCTTGTAGTGCAATTTTCAGGAGGACCTAATTGCAAGAGATCAAAAAAAAAAAAAAAAAAAAAAGTAACAAATGTCCTTTCAAGGAAGGTAGTCTAGACATAAACTTTAAGAGAGCCAGGTGGGAAAGATCTTCCTTCAAATTGGTTCGAACCAGATCTCGCATTTTTATTTCTTTTCTTTTTTTCTTTTTTTTTGAGCGCGCCAATTTAGTGCGTTTAAACGAAATTAAATCAATTTATATTTTGCATATATAATGCAGATTGAGAATAACGATACATTTTTTTTTTCTTTAAGCTACGTTTGAGAAATTGTCTGATTAAAAGTAAGTTTAGGAGCGAATGTTTAAAGAAAAAAAATTTGTTTTTAAATTGATTTATTGAAATTCACAACTGTACTAAGTATATACATCAGGTAATGATTACAGTATCAACACTTGAAAAGAACTACTCATCAGTAGCACTTCAAGACAAATTCTACACTAGAAGGTCTCAAGGCCATCTTTTTTTTTTTAGACGCCTCGGAAGATTATCGGGAATGGAGTGGTAAGCAAGCTGAGAGACTAGTGGATCAGTGTTTACTATAAAAGGATAGGTATCTGGTTTGGGCTAAATCAACAACATATGGGACATTAATATCTTTATGTAATAGTCCAAGCAACGAAGGATTTTTAGAGGATTTAATTCATGTAGAAGCCAATTTTGGCACAGTTGTAGGGGGAGGTATCCTTAACAACATACTAAAAGTACTGTGGGGTGGGGGTGGAGCTAAGGGTAGGGGGGGGCTCTAAAGGTCGTTTTTTCAGTTTTTCGTTAATAACTCCAAAACTCTTGCCTCTAGCGAAAATATGTTAATGTACTAAATTAATTAACATAAAATTGTTTACAAAAAAGGTTCTATACATTTTTGTTCTGGGATCAATGCTTAAGAAGATATAGTGGGGGGAATATGAAAAATGTAAAAAAAACACGTTTTTATTGTTAACATTTATATATTTATTGTTAAAAGTCCAATGTTTATTGTTACAAATAAATAGTTTATTATAATTAATTGAATGCTTATTGCTAAAAATAAAATTCCGTGAAACACCCACGCCAGCCCACTTAACATATAAAAAATGTCATGTTTCGCCAAAACATACACATTTAGTGTGCTAGCATGGGTATTACACGGAATATAATTAAAAGTCGTAGATAGGACCTGATAGATAATTTAGATAGCTTTAAAATGAAATAAAGCAATTCGGGATCGGACAAATTGATTAGGAGTTTTAGAGAAAATATGCCAAAAAAAAAAAAAAAATATATATATATAGAATTTTACAACAGTTCGCAGTTGTTAGGGTGCTGGCAAGGGTGTTACACGGAAGGTTATCAAAATTTGATATATAGGATCTAATAGAAAATTTAACCAGCTATGAGATGGAAAAAAGAAATTCAGAATCGAAACAATATTTTTAGAGTTATAACGAGAAGTGTTCCGAAAAAATAAGGATTTCACAACGGTACGCGGAATTCAACGAGGTGGAATGAATATTTCACGGAACGTATTTCAAATTAAATATATGGTATCTGATAATAAATTTGACCAGCTTTAAGATGAAAAAATGAAATTCGAGATTAGACAAATAGTTTTGGAGTTAGAGCCAAAAGAGTACCGACAAACGTGTTTTTGAGGAAAAGTGCGACTTACCGCTAGTACTACAATAAGCACATTAGGCTTAACGACAATAATTTTATTTTTAGCAATAAGAATTCAATTAATTATAATAAACTATTCATTTGTAACAATAAACATTGGAATTTTAACAATAAATATATAAATTTTAACAATAAAAACGTGTTTTTTTTTACATTTCGTATATTCCCCCCACTATATCTTCTTAAGCATTGATCCCAGAACAAAAATTTATAAAACCTTTTTTGTAAAAAATTTTATGTTAATTAATTTAGTATGTAAACATATTTTCGCTAGAGGCAAGAGTTTTCGGGTTATTAACGAAAAACTGAAAAAACCGACCTTTAGAAACCCCCCCCCCCTTAGCTCCACCCCCAGCCCCCAGTACTTTTAGTATGTTGTTAAGGACACCTCCCCCTACAACTGTGCCAAAATTGGCTTCTACATGAATTATGTCCCCTATTTGGCCTTTTTTTGTCTTCGTTGTTCGGACTATAACGAGCATTAAGGATTTTGGATTGTAAGGATTGGATACGGGAAGAATTAGAAGGTTTAGTTCAGCCCCAAAGCTGTACTCCATATGTCCAAATAGGTCTGATAACTGTCAGATAAATGAGTCTTTTTAGTAAATCGGAAGGTCTAGTAAATGTTAAAGGAGTCGATAACGACGAGCAGTTTCTTGTCGTTTTAGTCTTGCATGTGGATTCCAAGTTAAAAGGTGGCCAGTTAGAGTCATAGATAGCGGATCTGTTCAACATGGATCAGTGGGATATTGTTAAAGGATACTGTAGGACATGAAGTCGTAGGTTTACGGCGAAGGGTAAAGATTATTTGGTGGGATTTGCTTGGATTTATTTTAATTCTCCGATTTCAACACGATTAAAACAAATTTTAAACAAGAATTGAGATTATAGTGTATAATTACCAAGCACTGCAATACAAATCTTAATGTTGACAAAAAAACAAAAGTAAATCTTCCTGATCGGGAAAAAGAATAGATCGTGAATAAGTCTATGTATAATATACTGGTTTCTCAATTTACATTTTACAATTAAAAAGAATTAAATTACTTAAATAAATATTTAAATTTAATATCAATTAATGGTTATTCTAAATAAAAAAAGTTGAGAGGAAATAGCGGTTTCAAACGCGACTCTTTTATTCAAACCAATTTAGCTCCTAAACGGTAAGTATATTTATATTTTAAAAAAAAATTTCCATTAAATTTCTGAGCATGAAACTATCATAAAATTTTCGATCCGTGCAACACCGACAGAGCTTGTCAAAATATTATATTTTTGATGGTGAAAAAAAAAAATTTATAAAAACGTTACAAAAAAAAATAGAGACCCCCAGATTGTTTGTTTATTTCGTTTAACGTCACTTTATGCTGCTATGGCTAATCGGACGATGCTACGGTGGGAGTCCTAAATTTTGCCTATCCAGGTATAATTAGGATAGGGATCTTTAACGAGTACCTGACATCGCACAGGCTCGGGACCCCCATTTTACGTCCCTTCCGAAGGACGGCATAGCTAAGGATTTTTACTCCCTTTAAAAAATCCTTAGGACATCTGCCGGGATGCGAACCCGCGATCTTTAAGCCCCCAGATATTCTGAGGTTAAACTGTTCAAAAACTTATAAAGAATCTCTCAGTCCACAAAGCGACTGACGATCAAGGCAATTCGAAAGGTAATAATTCTCGGAACTTAAATACACCATGCATTAGCTGACAGCCAATATCTCATGCATGACTTCTCAAAACCTAAATATAAATATTGGGTTGTGTCACATGAAATGTCCGTTTTCAAGGTATAGGGATTTTAGTAAAAATACAATATGAAAACAATATAATTTTATTCGAAGTATTTACCTTCTTTTTCTACACATTTTTCCCAACGTGACAACAACTTTTTTATCCCGAATTTGAAAAACTCTGAGCTTTGAAGTGAAACAAAATCTGAAAACGCACTTTTGATTTCAGCATCATTGGCAAAAATTTTTCCTCTGCAGAAGTTGTCTAAATTCCTGAAAAGGTGATAATCTGTTGGGGACAAGTCGGGAGAATATGGTGGGTGCGGAAGAACTTCGTACCCCAGCTCTTTCAATTTATGCATGGTAAGTTTTGAAACGTGGGGTCTAGCGTTGTCGTGTAGGAGTATAGGGCCCTTCCGATTTACCAATCCAGGTTGTTTTTTCAATAATTTTTCGTGCATTTGGCCAATTTCATTGCAGTAGCTTGTAGAGGTAATGTCTCACCTCTAGGCAAAAAGGAATAATGTATGATTCCAGCCATGGACCACCCTACTGTAACCATCAATTTTTTCGGGTGCAAATTTGGTTTTGGTATTTGTCCTGGGCTTTCGTCGATATCTAACCACTGCCCTGACCGACGCTGATTGTCATAAGCAATCCATTTTTCGTCGCAAGTTATTATTCTTTCAAGGAAAGGGTCGGTTTTTTGCCTAGCAAGCAACGAAACGCAGGTCTCAAGACGTTTCAATTGCTGTCGCTCAGTGAGATCGTGAGGTACCCATGTATCGAGCTTTTTCAACAACAAAGACTCGCAAAATCCTCTATGTATTTCAAATATTATAAAATCGGTCATTTCATGTGAAACAACCCAATAATAAATAAATATATAATTTATATTTATAATAAATATAAGGATTAACCTCTCAAAAATTGTTGTAATGGTTATGAATCCATCCTTCGTCCGCCCTACTCACACACCTCTAGCCCAGATTACCTTCTTTTTTTTAAAGACATTTGAACAATTTTCTTTTTTTAAGAGCTAATATATTTCACAATCAACCTTTGATAGATAATGCGTATTTAGAATTTGTTGATAACAAAGACTTCTATTCACAGGACATGCAGAAATGTATTGAGGGTAATGGGATGTATTTTGATTAATATAAATTACTAGCATCCCCAGTCATGGCTTCGCCCGCTCTTATAAGTAACGAACTTAGATAGGTTTAACTAATTACAGAAGTTTTATTTTTTAACAATAAAAATCTTAAAATGTAGTTGAGAATTATTTTCTCACAATATTTCTAGATATTTTCACTCAAAGCTGTTACCCGGTATTATTGCAATGATTTACTTAAAATCATTATAGGATATTCAATCCTTAAATCTAATCTATGAGTTGGTAATTTAGATGGACTGAGACGTTTTAGGAAGAAACTCTGGTGGATAATGGACTGCATTATCAGTGCTTACAACCCTATCAATAGAGATATTCTCTATATCACAATTTACTTTTTCAATAATAATGTTGTTAATATTCTCTGCTATAGAATTTGCTGGTAATATTACTGCTCTTTCACCCAACCAATTAAAAGCTATGGTTAGGTCGCCCATTTTTTAAACACAATATCAAAAAATAATCGATATTTTGATATGGCAATAATGTTTAGTGCTGCATAAATAATTTTATTGATTTCATTTGGTTGGATTTTAATTTCTATCTAACTATAAAAGTTAATGACAGAGTGACAAACTTCTGCCACTTATTATTATTATAGTAAACTATACTATTTAAAATCTTCCTAGAATTATGAAGATTTTGTAGTTAAAATTTGGTACAGATGGATTTAATAATTATACCATTGCAAACTCTGGTGTAGAATGCCGCTAACCACATAGCGTTTGATTATTAAATATACCTAGGATCCACACGTCACACTAAATATTTATAGTTTTTTTTATAATAATTTATTTAAATAAAGCTAATTTTATTATCAATTTCTAGCTCTATATAACATTGTACCGTTATAACCAACGATAAATGGCTAGTCCTTTTATATAATAGTATAGATATAGATTAATTTAGAACATATGTTTTATTGATAATTGTTTACAAACACCTGCACTAAAATAGTATTTATAAAAAATAAATGTTATTTTGTTATTTAACCCAAAACCCCAACTCTGATTTTAAAATTTTTTTATCAAAAACTTTCCCGGGGATATACTTAATAATTTCCCAAATTTTCACAGAGATTGGATGTACGGTTTTTGAATCTATCGAGTACAGACATACACACATTCATATATATATATATATATATATATATATATATATATATATATATATATATAGATTTTTAGATCGTTAACTTTATTTTTTATATTTTAAAACCTCATATTTACCGACAACCAAATATTTTTCATATAAATCGATGTATTAGTTTTATGATTAAAGCATAATATTTTATGATTTAAATATTAGATTTAAACGATAGTTGGGAATTGAGCCATTCGTAGAGATATATGAGGCAGTGGGGGAGCTCCGCCTATTAGTTATCTATCATCAGGTTGGCCTTCGCTACGGGACCGACAGCCAATAGAATTACTTGTTACACTTCTTGTTTTTATTCCTTACTCTTTTTTTTTTTTATAATGAATATTATAAATACAATTAATATGCTGATTATTATCGTAATTTAGCAGCCATTAAAATAACATGTAGACGTGTTTAAAGAAATAAAAAAAAACATAATAAAAAACATGACTTTAAATTAACATAATATCGACTAAAAAAATAAACTTGTCAAAAGTATCAAAAGATATATTAGTATATTATGATAAAAAAAAACGTTCTAGTTGCAAAAAAAAAAAAAAAAAAAAAAAAAAAAAAATAGAAGAAAAGCGTTATTTATTCCTTCAAATGGGCTCAAAACCTGATTCCATAATTAATAATGACACTAAAAAAAAAACTTAAATAACAAATTAAATCTTATAAAATAAAAATTACATTTATTTTTTATTTCAATTAATCAAAGTAATTTTATTGTTTTTTAAACTGCAATCTCTCTACGTCCTATATTATGTTTAACAATATTACACAAATAGTAAAATAATCATAACTTCAGACTCGGGAGTGAAACTAATAACGTTAAAAATTGTCTAAAATTTTTAAATTTTTAAAAGCAACATAGGCGGATAATACTGCAATTCTGACTAGACATAACTCCAGGCTTCATTGGCTCTCCAACATTACTTACAATTACAAGACTGATTCAAACAGTGGAAAATTAAACTTACTAACAATGGACTAAACAGCTAGAGCTAGTGTAGTTTACATTTATGGAGCTTCTTCGGTTAAAATCGTATATTATATTAACGCCTAATGCTTCTCACAACCATAGTTAATAATTCAAGCTTCAGTGTTGGAATTTATCATTATTTTATCACTTTTAAAACGTCAGGTGCCAATATCCCTAACCTAAGAAAAGTGTTGCCTGGATAATAGTTAACTTATTCGTTTGCTAACTTAGCGGCTTGTTGACTATTAAAAGTTCAATCACTATTAAAATGTTTGTTTGTTTTTAACTTTTACCTCTTTAAAAAAAAAAAAATCCCTTTGTTCCCTAGTCCTTCACTGTTTTCAGCTAGAAAAGAGAGAGCTAGAAAATATTTTTATTATTATATCAGGAAGTATATTTTGTTTTTTTGTGGAATTCAGTTTGGTGAAAAAAAAAGGAACAGGGAGAAAAGTGTAATTAAGAAATAAAGAAAGTTAAAGAAAGGCGGAGAACAGGGAAGGAATGTTTTTTTTTTTTTGTTAAATAGGTAAAAGTGAAAATTAGAAAAACAAACAAAAATTAAAAAAAAAAAAGTTAAATAGATTAATTAAAAAACATTTTAACAAAACACGAAAAACAGGTCTTACAATATCTCTATGTATAATTATAAGTTTTATTTATTTATTTTTATTTTTTCAATTGTTCAATGCATAATTTCATTTTTTAAATATTTAAAAGCAATTATAATAAATTCCTCTGTGTCCCTAGCATATCGCAAATGGTTTCCATTGCAATTTCTTACATTGGATTGAAACAAAAATGGAATTATAAACCAAAAACATTAAAATAATTGTAAACTTATCTTTTGATAAACGAGAAACAACATAAGTCATCCTACACAGCAGGAGACATGTATCTCATCAAATTCGGCGTTATAACTTTAATAAACCAATAGTTGGCAAACCGCTAGTCAACAAGCCGCTAAGTTAGCAAACGAATAAGTTAACTAGTATCCAGGCAACACTTTTCTTAGGTTAGGGATATTGATAAAATATTGATAAATTCCAACACTGAAGCTTGCATTTTTAACTATGGTTGTGAGAAGCATTAGACTATAATCTTAATATATATAAATTACGTGTCGCTGTCTTGGGGCAGGCTGACACCTAAACTACTGAACTGATTTTAATCAAATTTGCACACCGTGTGCAGTTTGATCCAACAAAAAAGATAGGATAGCTTATATCTTAATTTATAGTCGCAATATTATTTGTATATTATTTGTAAGTCACAATTATCTGTTAGCTCTATACGATTCTAACATATGGCGCTATAAGGTTATACTATTATATAAAAGGACAAGCAATTTTTCGTTTGTGATTACTAACCGCCAAAAACTACTGAACCAATCTCTACCAAATTTTGACTACATCATCTTTATAGTTCAAGGATGGTTTCTATTACTAAATACTTAATAAATCTAATGATTTTCAACTAATTCTTTATTGAAAAATGAATAATAAGTGGATAACAGTGAAGTTCAAGAATGGTGGCAATTGCCATCTACACGAAAGGTTAAAAGGTACAGTGTTACATTGAGGTGAACATTGATAATAAAATTTACTTATTTTCAATAAAATTGTTATTAAAACAGCTATATAGAGTGAAATATACCAAAGTTTAACTACATCATGTTCATAATTCTAGGTTTAGCAACAATAAAAATTTAAATGTACAATGTTGAGTGTTAGAAACGGGTTTTGCAACACTACCACATACTTTTATGGTTAGAAATTAAAATCTAACCAGATCAAATCAATAAAATTTATTAAAAATCAAAATGCCGATCCTCAGCTGTTTAATATTGTGTGTAAAAATATGAACTTTGAACCTTTAGTTGTAAGCACTGATAATGCAGTTTCTTAATAGTCTCTGTCCATCTGGATTACCAACTGATATATTAAAATTGAAAATTGGATGTCTAATTATGCTTTACGTTATCTTTAAACACCTAATCAATCTAAATTTAACCCTGTTAATAATGGCTGCTATGCGTGAAAATATCATCAAAAATATAATTTTCAATTCTTCACTTTAATACAAGATTTTTATCGATAAATATAAAAGAAAAATTAATTATTAGTTAAAATTATCTAAGATCTTCACTTATGAGAAAGGGCGAAGCCTCGACGGGGGATGATGAAGTTATACTCGTATATAAAAGGACAAGCCATTTTCGTTCGTGATCACTAACCGCGAAAACTATAGAACTATTCTGTACCAAATATAACTATATCATCTTCATAGTTCAAGGAAGGTTTAGCAATAATAAAATTTATATATTTTCTATTAAATTACTGTTTAAAAAGCGATAAATATATGGAGTGCAGTAAAGCGAGCGCCATTTAAGAGAGGTTACAGTGATCCGGTGTTAAATATAGCTAGAAATTGATAATGAAGTTACTTAATTCAATTAAATTGTTATCCAAAAGCTATAAATATGTGGCAAGCGACAATAAATAATTTTTATAATTCTAGGAAGATTTTTCTAACATTTACAATACCTAAAATTTAAATGTACAATGTTGAGAGGCAGGACCGAGGTTTGCCACACTGTCATATGCTTTTATAGTTCGAAATCAACATCTAACCAGATGAAATCAATAAAGTTATTTCTACCGAATACAAATTATTACTAAATCAAAATGTCGATCCTTTACTTTTTTATATTGTGTGTAAAAATATGATCCACGGGCCTTCTGCCGTAAGCACTGATATTGCAGTTTATTTTCCGCAACAGTTTCTTAATAGTCTTTATCCTACTTGATTACCAATTCATACATTAAAATTAAAAATTTTATGTCTAAAGGTGCTTTTACGCAATCTTCAACTGCCTAATCAGTGCGATTATAACTAGATTAATAATTACTGCTATGCGTGAAAAAATCATTGAAGAAGTAATGCTGAACCACTTGCTAAAATACAAGAATCTTATCGATAAACAAATAAAACATTAATTTTTAGTTGAAATTAGCTGTACTTATGGAAGGCGGGCGAAGCCGCGACGGGAATGCTTGTATAATATACGATATCAACCATAGAAGCTCCATAAATTTAAATAACTACACTAGCTCTATCTGTTGGATTTGTGCAGAATCTACTTAGCGAATCTATAGCAACAATTACATACTTCTACTAACTGAAACCTTTATGAAACTACCATAGAACATTGCTTGCATACCTGAACGTACCCACCGTATTCACACTTCATACAAAAGGTTTTATGACGAACTTCAAGAACATTGCAACAAAATAATTCAGGGAAATAGGTAAATCAATACAAATTAATAGGTAAATCAGTTCACTTTGTCTGGGCCCCCGGACATGTTGGTTTAACGGGAAATGAGATGGCTGACAACGCCGCCAAAGAGGCATTAGCCCTCCCAGGAGAAGCCACAGCGATCCTAACTCCGACAGAACTCACTCGCCCTTTAAAAGAATGTATTAATAAAAGATGACAAGCAATGTGGGATGAAAGTCCACCCAGCAAACTAAGAATCATAAGGAAAGATGTGAAGCCCTGGATTACATCAACCTGAACCAAACGCCAGGAATAAGTTGCGATCACACGCCTCAGAATAGGACACACCCGGGTAACGCATTTTCACCTCATTACAAGAGAAGCCCCTCCAAAATGTACGAAATGCCAAGTCAATCTAATAGTTAAACACATCTTCGAAGAATATAATCCCAATAGAATCCACCTAAACCATTTAGGGATACCAACAAATATCTCAATGGCGTTAGAAACGATAAATCCGTTATACAAGCCGTCCTTAAATTCATCTATAGCTCTAAATTAATAGCCAGCCTCTAATAATTTTAATAATTAATTAAATCCAAACTACCAACGGGCGTTGATGACCTAGCAGTTAAACGCCCTCTCAAACTAAATAAATAACAAAATAATACAAAACATGGAGGGTTTGAATATGCCTGAGTCAACCCAAAGAAGGCTTAAGAGAACCTGGATGAGAGATCTCCTAAGATAAATCTAAAAAATGCAAGACTGGAGTAGGTACTGATGGGTGCTGAACTCCCACATGTCTGACGTGCTACGTTCATACAGCTTAATATCACATCCGCTTATTTTCTCGGCTTTATCAATTTCATCTTAATTTTAATCCAGAACAAGAAAATCATTTCATTCAGGAGGTTTTCTGGGGAAACCATTTATGGTGTTTTTATTTACTTGTACCTAACACTGTAACAATCCAACTTTCTACCACAATAATTCTTTAGTCCTATACATTTTTTAAAAAATAAAATATGAATTTGATGAAATTTGCATCGAACGGAGGTAATCAAGAACTAAACTGGTGATAGCAGACAGTTAAGACGTCAGGAAAGAAAATAAATGCGAATAACAAATTAAAGCTTTTAGCAAATGACGTAAGAAAAACAAAACAAAAGACAGAATTAGGTCCGGGAATCATTATTTTTATTTTGTGACACCCTAGGCCGATAGCTAATTAAAAAGAAAGATAAATATTCAAGATTAAAATATTTAGGCCATAATCAGCAGCGGATACTGTCAATCATTAAAAACATATACTTAATTAAATTTCAGTTATTTTTTGGGGGGTTTTATAAACATTTAACTGAATCCTATAAATTAAAAGATACAACTTGCCATCCAGCACAGTTTGTAAATCAACGTTATACAAAGAAGTGGTGCCAACAATCAGGTTTAATCGATAGGTTTTTCTCCTAACGCGATGAATTACCAGATATTCTTATATAGTCTGAGTCTATATGAGGAGGTAACTTTCAAAACGTGTTTTGTCACAAAGTAATGTTTTTTTTTTGAGTTTTTGGTATCCCTAGATTTGTTTTTCGGAACCTTACAATATGTGATGAGTATTAGCCATCAAAACAAACCATCCAAAATTAGTAAACAAAATCAAGGTTTTAAGCAAAGAGTGTTTTGTCCATAGCCTGATTTTAGTTCAAACCATGCTTTGTCCTACTAAGCCAATGGGAATTGACAATATTCGCTTACACTGGTACAAGGTTGTACTTTTGACTCTCCAAGTGTTGAAAATGTGGAAGAGGATGAAACTTGTGACAGTTAAGAAAATGAAAATATTCCCCGAAAATTATGAGTGTCATTAACATACATCATCTATTATATAATTATAATTTTAATTTTGTGTACTTTTGAGCAAACAGTTACTTCTGTAAAATAAAACATAGCCACTTCAAACAGTGTTTTGTCCCTTTGTTATTTCATCAAACCGTGTTTTGTCCACTGTGTTCCTTCAGAACGTTTTTTGTCCATATTTAAAATTAAAAATGCTAATTTTAGGAGTAAAGAATATTTCTGATCCTTGTTCTAATGTGTGTGTTTTTTTTTTTATCATATATGTTTAATTACGATTTTTTTTGTTTCTGAAGGGTAATTACATCTTATAATATACTTCTTCTTCCAATTGCTCGACAGACCATTACTGGTCGCTGGCATCTTCTAACAACTTCCGCCAGTCTGCTCGTCGTTGGGCAGCTCCCTTCCAATCCCTGACTCCCAGGATCCTCCTAGAATCCTCCGCTACGCCGTCCATCCATCTAAGGGGGTCTCCTTCTGCTCCTGGTGATGTGGATATCTTCCATCAATAATTTTTTATGGATCGCATTCTCCGACAACATCCGAGCAACATGGCCGGCCCACCTCAGTCTTCCCAGTCTCATTATGTCTGACCCTTCCAGGAGGTTATACACTTCATGATTAGTTCTTCTGAAGCATGCCTCCCCGACTCTCTTAGGTCCATAAATGCACCACAGAATTCTTCTTTCAAAGGCCAGTAGGCTTCGTTCGTCCGATCGAGAGACTACCCATGACTCCGAACCGTAAGTTAGTACTGGTCTTTCCAGTGTCTTGTACAGTCGCATCTTGATGGTTCTTGACAGAAATCCGCTTCGGAAGAATCTACCCATACCATAGTAACATCGGTTGGCAATGAGTTTTCGCCTCTCGATATCTCTTGATGTTTCACTATCCGCGGTTACAAGTATTCCCAAGTAAATGAACTCTTCCACTTGCTTGAAAGAATATCTTCCAAATTGAACATAATCTGCCGGGGGACTAAGTGTGCTAGTCATGTATTTTGTTTTCGTTTCATTTACACAAAGTCCCAGTCGTCCGGCTGATTCCTCAAGAGCCAGGAAGGCATTACGAACTGCATTCTGAGACCGTCCCACAATGTCTAGTTCATCAGCATATACGAGGATCTGAACCATTCTGTTGAAAACCGTTCCTGTTATCTGGATTTTTGAATCCCTTGTTGCTTTTTCTAGAGCTATGTTGAATAACAGGCACGCCAATGCATCCCCCTGCCTTACCCCATTCGTTGTGGTGCTCGCCTCTGATATTTCACCTTAAATACGCACCACACACATAGATTCCATCATTGTCAATTTAGTCAATCGAACCAGTTTTTCTGGAATTGCAAACTCTCTCATGGCTTGATACGTGGGTTCACGCAATGCGCTGTCATATGCTTTTCGGAAGTCCACAAATAGGTGGTTTAACGGGATTTGATATTCTCTACTCCTCTCTAGGATCATTCTGAGAGAGAAGATCTGGTCTACTGTCGATTTCCCTTTTCGGAATCCGCACTGGTACATTCCTAATGACCCTTCTACATATGGTACCATTCGCGCGAATAAAATACTTGAGAATACCTTATATGAGAATGGTAGCAGAGATATACCTGTGTAGTTCCTGCAATCAAGAAGTAATATATGTTATTTGTTATTTCTGAAAAGTGGGATTACTGTGACAAAACACGTTTTGAAACCTTTCTCCTCATATATAGCTGATCCAACGGAAAATAAATTCATATCTACAATCGCCTCGAACCTGGGCTTCGAATTTCGTTTTTGTTTTTTTTTTTGTTCTTACCATTACTCCTAACAGTTTTATTTGGTGTTATAGTAAAAGACTTCTTTTAGTTGAGTTCATTTTAGAATTAATACGACTTTACTAAATTTTATATTTTTTTCATTGTTCCCCTTGACTCGTGGCTCATATTTATATCGTTGATATTTGCGCCGCTGGATCTTAAAATATCACAAATATTGTTTGCTATACTTATTTTAATTTTAAAATGTGGAAAACTCGGAAGATATTTACGATCTGAGAGACATTCCCAACCAGTTCTTGTTACTCTTTTTTCGTCCTTTCTTGTTTACGAACTCCTTGATACGTGACTTGGACAACGTCTCTAATGGAAGTGTTTTTATTTACTCACTTATTTCTTCGTAACTGGTCCAGTTATTTATAGTATTTTTACTCGCTCGTGTTAGTAATTTTCATAGCTTTTTTTTGGGGGGGGGGGGGGGTGAATTTCAGACATTTTTTTGTCACTTCTAGTTTTATTTTTCATGTTAAAAAAAATCATGATTTCGTCCTTGCATTACAAAACTCCTTGAGTAGACCCAGCCAAGGAAACAGACTCGTTTGCCTCCGGACATTAGGTCTCTACTCCAAATCCGTGGATTTGAGAGTTATCTTTTTTTGTCTGAAGGTTTTACGCATATTATTTCAATCTTTTATTTTCTTGTCGAAGGTTGCACGCACATTATGTTAATGATGTGCGTAGCCCATCAGATTTAAGAGCCTGTTAAGGAGATAACTTTTTTTTCTTATGGTTGTTTTTTATATTTAATGTATTCATTTTTTTTACTTGAACAGGTTTCTTAATTATTCAAGCTTAGGCTGGCGAAATTGTCGTTAAATATTTGATGTACTAATAAAATTAATCATATTGAAGTAAGCTCCACTGAACATACATTTAGTGCTATAATACCACCAATAAATATAGTAATTGGGTTATTGCTTGTAATGGATCAATTTTTCATTTTTACGTTTGGTCCTACTAATTTTTTAACATTAGGAAGACACTTTTGTTTCCACTTCCACATAAACGATCAAAATTTAAAATTCTGAAAAAACTAAATACTTATATTTACTAAAAACATGAAACAAATTTATGATTGAAGCTTGTTATTTCTCGGAACTATTAAACTATTAGGATATTTAAGGCTAGTATACTACCCACAGCTCTCTAGAGATGCGAAACGTGGCCGCTTATGCAAAGGGAGGAACAACGCCTTAAAGTTTTCGAAAATAAAGTTCTGCGTAGAATATTGTCCCCGAAAAAAAGTAAACGTAAAAAAAGGACCACAATACAGAACTGCGGTAGTATCCGGTAAAAATAATTCAAGTAATAGCAGCGTCGTTGGGTTTTGTTATGGCCGGATACCATAAAAGTTTATTAGTTTAAGCCTCAGATAAACGACTGAGGTGTTGACCAAGAGGTAGATGGGAGGATTGCTTTAGGGCTAATCTTGGTGATTTGGTTTTTTGATGGGGTGGGTTGGGGTAGGCGATAGTCGATAGTTAGTATCGATATATCGATAGGTCACGCCTATCGATGGTCACTATCGGTAGTGTCGACTATCGATAAATCTTTTTTACCATCAATTTTTGAAACTCTCGGAATTATGCTGATCTGTCTCTGTCCAGTGTCGAGTTCTTTTTAAATTGAATTCGGAATTCGTAGAGCTCAAGGGTTCTCTCAAAGATTAAGCCAAAGGAAAACAGAAATGCTAGCTTTTCTTTCGCGAAATATGTGGCTCAAGGAACACACTTGACTCTTAAAATTAACTATTTCGTTATTTTTCTTTTCTGAAGATTTGATTTGTTCTTTATCATTGTAACCATGTAAATTGTAATACTTTTTTTTATTACTGTAATAATACTTTTTTAAAATTCAAATAAATTAGTTTTTTTTTCTCTCATCTTTATGATATAATCTTATAACTTATAATCCTGCAAATTTCAAATAGTAAGTAGGTAATTGAATTTAATGAAATTAGTTGAAATTCTTTATTGAATAGCTTTGGAAAAAAAGGAAGCAACTATCGATAGCAATCGATAGGTCTCAACCGATAGTATCGGCCTATCGATAGTGCTAACTATGGACTAATAATTGTTGTTTATTTTATTTATTAAAAACATTATGAGCGTACGACTCTCAAATTTTCGCGATAGCTAACTTTAGATACTACTCGTCGTTTCCGATTACTCCAACATCTAATAGACAAACGTTCAAAGCTCCCAATAAATTACAAAAGACGTATTTACATGACAGTAATTAGACCCATTTAGATATACGGGATTGAGCTTTGGGGCTCCACTAAACCTTCAAGCACTTTTCGTATCCAATCCTTACAATACAGAATCCTTCGTGAAATCCTCAACGCTCCTTATTATGTCACAAATAAACTTATCCATAAAGATCTCAATGTTCCATATGTTGCTGATTTGACCTAACCAAATACCTGTCCTTTCATCCTAAACTCCATACCTACTCGAATCCACTAGTTTCCTAACTTGTAGTACACTCATTCCTGATAATCCTCCGATGCGTCTGAAAAGAAGATGGCCGAGAGACCTTTTAATGTAGAATGTTTTTAAGTGCTACCAGTGAGTGGTTCTTTACAAGTCATTGTAATAATTTTCTCAAATTTACTTATATATGTACTAGCGTACTAGCTTAATATCCAAACAAAAACGTATACATCGGGATTTTTCAGTAAAAACTCTATGGTATTTTGGTGCAGACTCAATGAAGAAAAAAAAAAACGGCCTGAATAGCATTGAAAGATACACTCTTCCTCTTCAATATGGTGCCGATAAACTTGAATTTCGTTGCTTGTAGTTCGCGACAAATCGATTTTAGTAAAACGTAAATTTTAAAATATTTAAATTAGGCCTACAGAATAAGTTAATATTAATTAAATATTTGAAAAATAGTTCATATAGGGGTTTTCGAGGTAGCTGATCACGAATTTGATACATTTATAATTAGAAACACAATTGTGCATTTGACAGCTGTCAATTTTCAAAACATATTTTTGACAATAAATTCGTGATCAGCGACCTCGAAAACCCCTATTTGAACTATTTTTCATAACTTAAGGGAGCGGGCGAAGCCGCGACGGAGAACGCTAGTACATATATAAGTAAATTTGGGAAAATTATTACAATGACTTGTAAAGAACCACTCACTAGTAGCACTTAAAAAAAATGCTACATTAAAAGGTCTCTCGGTCATCTTCTTTTCAGACGCATCGAAGGATTATCAGGAATGAGTGTACTACAAGTTAGGAAACTAGTGGATTCGAGTAAGTATGGAGTTAAGGATGAAAGGACAGGTATTTGGTTAGGTCAAATCAGCAACATATGGAACATTAAGATCTTTATGGATAAGTTTATTTGTGACATAATAAGGAGCGTTGAGGATTTCACGAAGGATTCTGTATTGTAAGGATCGGATACGAAAAGTGCTTGAAGGTTTAGTGGAGCCCCAAAGCTCAATTCTGTATATCTAAATGGGTCTAATTACTGTCATGTAAATACGTCTTTTGTAATTTATTGGGAGCTTTGAACGTTTGTCTAGTAGATGTTGGAGTAATCGGAAACAACGAGTAGTATCTAAAGTTAGCTATCGCGAAAATTTGTGAGTCGTACGCTCATAATGTTTTTAATAAATAATTATTAGTCGATAGTTAGCACTATCGATAGACCGATACCAACGGTTGAGAACTATCGATTGCTATCGATAGTTGCTTCCTTTTTTTCCAAAGCTATTCAATAAAGAATTTCAACTAATTTCATTAAATTCAATTACCTACTTAATATAGAGGGGTGGGGGTCGGAAAAAATCTCATTTTTTTTTTTTTGGCCCTCTTCAAGGTTTTGGGGTCGATTGAATAAAATCCGTGGGGCCGCCAGACAAATAACCTTTACCCTACGTCGAAAACCTACCTCATCCTGTCTTCCTGTATCCTTTAATGGTGTACCGCTAAATAATGTCGAACAAATACGATACCTTGGATTTTATCTGGACAAGAGACTTACCTGGAACCCTCATACAAGATTGAAAAGACAAGAAGCTGCACGTCGATTTCGACTACTAAAACACCTACTTGACAAACGTTCAAATCTCCCGATTCACTACAAATAACTCATCTATATGACGATTATCAGACCTATTTGGACTTACGGAATAGAGTTATGGGGATCTACCAAACCATCGAATTCTTCCCGCATCCAATCACTCCGAACCAAAACCCTTCAAAAATTCCTTAATGCTCCTTACTTTGTCACAAATGAACTGGTCCACAATGACCTTAATATCCCTTATGTTGCTGATTTGGCACGAACCAGATACCTTTCCGTTCATAATAAACTCACTCCTCATCCAAATCTATTTTGTTTACAACTTGCTTCCCGTTCTATTCCTGGCAATCCTCCGAGGCGTCTGAAAAGAAGATAGCATCAGGATCTTCTTCTTTTGTAAATGATTCATTAGAGTACTACCAATGGGTAGTTCCTCTGCACGTTTTCGGCATGTCATTTTTTTTCTATTGTAATCCGCTTATTTACTAGATGTATTTGTTTTAATACAGTTGTAAGTTTCTGTTAATAAAAAAAATAAAATAAAAAATATAATAATAAAAAAAGGAATATGCATGAATGCTAAGCGAGTATATCAAATATAAATTGGAAAGCTTTTTTGCTTGCGAAAATTGAAACAGAAAGATACCATTGACTAAGGAACTTTTAATAAAGCTACTTAGACATATGTACTTTGTATGGAATCCGTTGATTCATTAAACCTTATCGTTTTTACAGTCTTTTGGCAGTGAACCTTTAATGAATGGAACAAGCTTATACCAAAGGCACTAAACACGGCAGGTGGACGATGGACCTCACGATTTTCCGCGCTTTGATGTTACACGCATTCTTCACTAACCGGTTTTCCTGTCATGTTGCATCCTGTTGCTTAATAAAACAACAGGAACAGGTCGGCATGCGGCCGGCTTTACGGTAGGCCCACTGACGGAGTGATTCTTGGTTCGTGTTCTTTTTGTAATAGGACCAGTGCACTTTCCGAGCGTTCATTTCGTGTCGACGTCCCTATGAATGGCTACTATTCATCAAGATTTTTTCTTTGAGATAAAATAGAGTAATAATTACTGAAACATTCCTGGTCCCAAAAAAAAAAAAAAAAAAAAAAAAAAAAAAAAAAAAGAAAAGATTATAAACTCCAACTCCCAGTCCAAAGACTCTACTGACTCAGAGAGAGATCTACTTATTTGATAAATATTTTATGTTATCATTCCTTTTATGTCTGAGGACTTCTCCTTTCTCTCCTGTATAAATCACAATTTGTTCTAAAATTATAGCCAAAATTAATTCTTACCCTATTTCAATTAGCCACCGAAGAATACTAGTCTCAGATCTGCACGATATAACAATTTTTGGCGTTAATCAAATACATCAAATCAAATACAAATAATGATATCGTTAATGTTTAATAAATAAAAATCTATTTCAGTCTCTATGGCTCAAATAAAACCAGCATTGACACTGAAAACAGTTACGCAATTGTTAGTGTATAGATGCATTTTCTCTTGATTAGAGCTTCTAAGGCATTAAGGCAATGATATTTATAAAATCCTCTAACTCGATATTATTCTTTTCAACAGTGAACGGGATTCGGTGATCAGTATTTTTTTGCTATGATTTATTTCCACTTAAAATTCATTTTTCGTTATACTATAGAGGTTAGCAATGTAGTTGCTTATATAATTACTAAAATGGCAGTTATTAGCAGCTGATTTTTGCTGGAAAGTTTAATATAGATACTAGTGTCTGTAATCAAAGAGGTTTGAAGACGGTGTCACGCGGTGGCATTTCAAAGATATGTTAATGGAGTTAAAATTAAGCGCTAAATTTCCTTTTTTAAAACAGTAATATTTGTAAATATGGTTAACTATTACAAATGAAAACCACTACTTATGTGCAATAATTTCGTTCATCCATAATATTGGATTATATCGTTGGATTTCCAAAAAAAAATTATTTCAGTCACATTGGATCTGGGCACTATTGGGTCTTCATTTATTTTGTCCTGGCGCTGCAGAGCGATTAAGCTAATAATATTAATGGAATCTTTTAATTGAACATCGTTCTTATTAACAGTGAATCGAAATCGATGATTCGTTGATATGACTTTTTTCCACTTAGAATACGTTATTCGTTCCACTGTGCGTACTCTTGTGCGTTACACGGTTACTACTTGTTATAAAACCAAATTTATCTGCTTCATTTGGCAGTCTAAACAAATTTTGTCTGCTTTGATTTTTTTATTTTTGTGTACAAAAAATACAAATAAATAATAAGCAAAAAGACTTAGCGAACCCGAAGGTTCAATGCCGACACGACGAAATTCTGATTGCACACTTTCCTCCAACCCACCCCATGAAAACCCAAAACCACAAGATCATTTTTGATGCCTGATATCCGATGCCTCGAAACAGATTAATTTTTTTTTTTTTAATTTGGTTATTGAATCCAACGAGAAAACATGCTTTAACCATTACATGAACTGTATCTATCGGATAAATATCCCGTAATTCCTCTTTGTTTATTTATTTATTTTATTACTTTCCGCATCTACTCAAATGAGTCATTAGCGGCTTAATACACATATTAAATTTGGTCAAATAATTTACAAAATTTCAGAAATTCAAAAATGTTTTTAATTTTGTCTTCTGTGCCTTTCAGTGCTTTATCTATACTTGAGAGTATATTGTACTTTGTTCTGGCGTCAGAGCATAGAGTACATGTTACAATGTGTTTCAATGTCAGTGCTGTCATGCAAGTTGTAGAAGTCGGTGGTTCTTGGCTTCTCATCAGGTAACTGTGGGTGAAAGCTGAATGTCCTATTCTTGGCCTCCTCAAGATTATTTCTTCTATTCTTGATTTTGTAAAAGATGTTGTTCAGAGCCAGGTGTCTTTTTCAATTTCTTATTTGGTTCCATTTTGTTTTCCAATATTGAAGCAACTGTTTTCTACACCCCACCCATCGACTCATGTATCTCGAACAGGTAATTGTTAATCCTCCGTACTAGGACATTTTCAGAGTTGCCTTGATTCCGCTTCGTGAATTTTCCCGTATGTTCAACCTTTGTTGGGCCAAATATTGTATGCGGTACTTTATTTTAGAAAACATTTTACCCTTATAAATTTTAATGGTTATTTATTTTCAATTTCTAGAATATGACTCATTTTTAAAATAATGAGTGGCCAGCTATGAAAAAAATGTATCCATTTTTTTTTCTCGCTGCCATTCCATTTCTTACCTGAGGTTGGAGCCGTGCCGACGTGTTTCCAAGAACGAGATGCCTCATAGAGAGAGCCCGATGGTGCTAATTTGTTAGGATCGGGTCCTGTTGCCGCGCTCGATATCTTACGATCATGATCTGCTAAAGAACTATACAAATATATGAAAAAATATCGAATATTAGAGTTCAGAATTAGCAAGTAATATAATTGTGATGTTACTTTTAAAACAGTACAGTCAAATTGTAAAGGACTATAATTCTTGAACAGTTCAGACAACAGAGTGTTTCTGGTTTCCTTTCCCTAAAAGACAAAAATAAATAAACAAAAATTAAAACATTTTCTTTTTCTGTGGCACCTGTGCATAGTGGGCTAAGTCGAATTTTGTGAATTTCGAGCTATCTACATCACCAGAATCGTATTTTTTTTTCTCTTTTCTTGTGTCTAACGGGCTAAGTGTTCCGTCCATTGCAATGAAGGATATTCCTTTGTGAATCGTGGGTTGCTGCTCCAATCTTGAACTTTTACTTGTTAAAAGTGAGTCAAGTTTACTAAGCCCCACAATATTTACAATTAAAATTTGTCGTCCCTTTTAAAAACCACCTCAGTTCATAGAAGAAAAGATAATGAAAAAGGCACTATGCATTGGGGGATGGTTGGATAGCTTAACTTTAACTAAGATAGCTGCGGTGTTCTCTACTACACAGGCTACAGAAATTAGGCTACAGGAATCAGATGTTTAATCTTCTTTAGATCTTCTTCCCTACATAAGTCCAACATTTAGACGATTCTATGAAGAGCTGAAATCTACATCTAAGCAGGATCTGTGCCCAGATTAAGGTGAAGAAGAAGAGGAATGTAAGAAAATTGTAAGTAATTTTTTTTTTTTCTTCAATGTTTTCAAATACTACCAATAAAATAATTTTTTTTTTCTTTAGGCATTCTGTGTATGTTATTTTATTTTATATTATTTTACTTTATATAAAAAAATAAATATATAAAAAATTTATAGGTTCCTTCTATCCACACAAAAATCGGCATTCAAATCTGTGAGTTACTAGTCAAAACGTCCCCTTGTAAGTTGATTGGATGTACCTACATTCATATACCTATGAAATCAATAAATAAGAACGCGAATTTCATAATTGTGAAAAAGAAAAACAGTCGGAAGTGAATCACCCTTTTTTTTTTTTAAGTGTCTCTTAAAACAGGTGTTTCAAACTTAAAATGAAACCACCGCAAACCCATTTACCTCTAGACCAAAATTCATTGATATGTTTTTTTCCCCAAACAATAGTGTTATTTTTTAGCCATGATAGACTGTTTAAATTTTTAAATGTGTTCTTTGTTGTCTCGTACCTGAAGAATGGGTGCAGGTATAACGAAGTCTGACAACTTTGTTTTTGTCCCTACGTACTTAAGGCCATTACCTAAAACCTTACGGTTACCTTTGGAAACAAAAAGAGCATTTCTGACTATTCAGAGAATTTTTTAGTAGTTCAAGCAGTTAAAAAATATTATTTGTCTTTTATGCACGGTGATGATCAAAAGTCGATTCCAATGGTTCCCGATGACTTAGACAATAGTTTCGTGATTATTACTTATGCAGTTATTATACATTGATTTTTTTCCTTAATATTAAAAAAAAAATGTATATTATAAAAGAAATTTTTTCAATTTTAATAACTAGCAACTATTTATTTGGGTTCATTCTTACTGTGGCATTTCTGGAAATGAAAGAGCTAATTCAGCAGCTCAGTTAGCAAGAATTAGTGACGGTGATATTGTTAAAAACATCAACCTTACACCTAAGGAAGACTGGGTGAGGCATGTGAGATGTTCGATTCAAGCCAAGTGGTAAGAGACATGGAAAACAAATAGATCTAAATTGTTAGATGTAAAGTGGGAAACAAGTTGTAGGACGCCTAGAAAGAAGGAAATAATTTTGTGCCGCCTGAGAATCGGCCACTGTGAGAGACCATCAAATAAATAACTGGCAATTGTTTTCATGTTAAAGATCAAAAATAGTTTTACAAGATTTTTTTTTTTATATTCATTTATTGAAATTTACAGCCACTGCAAAAGGTATTTGTATCGATTCAAGTAATGGGGTCAAATCTTTTCTCTTCAAAATATAAAAATATATATATATATATATATATATATATATATATATATATATATATATATATATAATTATTATTATATGAATAAGGAGTAAGTACTGACAACGATTACAATAACATGTCAAAACTTGAAAAGAACTACTCATCAGTAGCACTTTATTAAAAATTCTACACTAGAAGGTCTCTAGGCTATCTTCGTTTCAGACGCCGCGGAGGATTATCAGGAATGGAGTGGGAAGCAAGTTGAGAAACTAACGGATTTGAGTGGTTATGGAGGTTACTATGAAAGGATAGGTATCTAATGTGGGGTAAATCAGCAACATATGGAACAGTACGATCTTTATAATAAGTTTATTGGTGACAAAGTAAGAAGGAGCATTAAGGATTTTTACGAAGGATTTTGGATTGTAAAGATTGAGTACGAGATGAATTGGATGGTTCAGTGCAGCCCCAAAGCCGAACTCCGTACGTCCAAATAGATTTAATTACAGTCATTTGTATGAATCTTTTGTAATTAATTGGGAGCTTTGAACGTTTGTCTTGTAAATATTGAAGTAGTCTGTAACGACGAGCAGTTTCTTATAGGTTTAGTTTTTACAAGATTTAAAGATTAAAAAAAAAAAAAAAAAATGTTGAAATAGGTTTACTATTGAATAAAATGATTACGATATAAAATAAAATTGAATATTTTTTTGATATAAAGAAAAAAAGATATTACGATTAAAGACAAGTGGTTAAGTTAATGAGTAAATACAAAATTGAAAATAATTGTAGCAAGTTGACATAGCAATGAACAGTACATAGCGTAAACTTAAACAAAATATTCAATTAAATTTTTTTTAATTTTTTTTTTTAATTGAATTGTCTTTATGCTTTGTCTTTATTCTTTATTCTTTGCAGTTATTATATTGCCTTTATGAATTACCTTTATTCTCAAACAGTTATTTTTATATTTTTTATACTCTACTATACTGCAATTTTATTTTAAATTTTTATTTGTTTTCTTATTCATCTAGCCCTGATGAAGGCTTGCAATGCAAGTGGAAACATCGACATTATAGTCTAAAATTTATTTTTAAATGTCGTGTATCTATGACTGCGTACCCCAACAAACTACATCTTTAATAACTTCTCAGTCAACAAATACCCCGTTTTTTATATAACTTTATTATATATTAGAAAAAAATATATTATTTTTCATTTCATTAAATCGTTTATTTGAGGCCATAGCACATTATTAAAACAATGCCCAAAGAAATATCATTGTATTCTCTCATGAGAAGTTTTTAGTAAAAAATTTTAGTAACATTTTTGTTCTCTTGTGTAATAAATGAAACCCCCTTATCTTCTATAACCAGAAATATTTATCTTCTTAAATAAAACTTTGTAAAATGAATTATTTTTTATTCACGGCTTGAATTCTAATTAACTTATGTTCCTGTATTTAGATAATAAATCTTATTTTTTTCTTGAGTTTTTTAAAAAGTAGATTATATTTGCTTTTTTAGCTCTCATATGGATAATTTTTTGAATGGCGATTTATTAAAAAAAAAAAAATGGTTTACACACACCACTATCTTATATGTTTATCTACTCATACAATTAAATAATATAACAGTGATGCAAATTAACACAGTTGTATTGTTTTAATAAAAACTGACGTTTTTCAGTTGTTTTATAAATATATCAAGCTTTTTGATTTTCCATATTTAATAGGTTTGTATTTTCTTATATTATTTATTTTTAATCTAGTAACGATAATAAATAAAGTATAAATGTTTGAAATAATATTCAATAAAGAAATGTATGATTGTTGAACCCAGAGGTTCAAAGCTGATGACAATAACTTTCGTTACCTGCATACCTTACACCAAAAACCAAAGCTACACGTTGAGACCTGTCGCATGCCTGTCAAATACTTTTAGGTCTACTTTTTACTATTATCCTTTTTTTTTTCTTTTCCTTACATGGTACCCTCATATAAGGACTGTTTATTTATATATTCACATGTTCCCTGCCTTATAGGCATACTACATGTGTTACAATGTTACTACAAAATTTAGCATGATTAGTTTAGCATAACGTAAAAAGATAACAAAAACTATTTTAACAAAAAAAAAAAAAAAAAAAAAAAAAAAAAAAAAAAAAAAAAAAAAAAAAAAAAAAAAAAAAAAAAAAAAAAAAAAAAAAAAAAAAAAAAAAAAAAAAAAAAAAAAAAAAAAAAAAAAAAAAAAAAAAAAAAAAAAAAAAAAAAAAAAAAAAGCCAATAAGAAACTACCTCCACTGCCCATGATTATTCAGTTTGTCAAAGTCGATCTTTCGTATAAATGTGAGTTAAGTCAGTCTTAAATTTAGAAAACAAATTTTTTTCTGTCTCCGGCCATGTTTCATGTTTGAGAATAATATTTTTTATTAGATTAAACCTTTGTCTTTCAAATGCTTTACATTTGTTAAGTACATGTCTAAAATTTTGAGTCTGTCCATTACGTATTTCAGATCGTATTATGTTAAATCGTTTGAGATATTGTTTAGAGTTACCGTGTTCTGTCATTAATTTTGTTAGTTTGTAGTTGTTACTTTGTATATGTTTGTAATTGTTGTGTGTAATGTGAGGTATAAATCTGTGTAAGCTTTGTGACTTTAATGAGGTCACCCACAATTGGTCCCACTTTTCAACCAGGGGCGGATCGGGAATTTTCGGCCCACCGGGCAAATGCTTTTGACCGGCCCTCAGGGGCCAAACCCTCCCCCTCCCCCCATCACATCCACAAAAGATAACCCTGTTCACAATATGAACTTCAATTTTAAACGTCCTCACTCGAAAGGATGTAAATAATGCTAAAGCATACTATCTAATTCAAACAACAATTTTATTATAATTTTACCAAAATGATGGAATGATTTTAAGAAACTTTCTATATTCTACAAAACTTGATGCGAAGCAGTGTTTACTGCCAATTATTAGTTATGTATGATACTCAAAAAATTAAGGGCTGATGCCTGCTGACTTGAAACATCCTTGGGAAAAAATGATACGTGATCAAATGATAATTTTTGATTATCATAATACGCTAAAAGAGTAGTGTAATTAAAGTCCTATAGAACTAGAAATTATAAGCGAAGTTATGGTACTTACTACACAATGTACTGGTTAGCGACAAAGAGTCCTTCACCCTTTTCGTTTTAGAGATCTCCTTATACCATACTACCTCAATCAACATTTATGTCCACATCGAACAACTGCTCCAAAAAAAATTCGTTCACCTCCCCTGCATACCGATTACTATACTTCACATAGAGTATCACCTTTATCGTTGGATCTTTCCTATAACCTCATCTGTAAATTTCCATATCAACGTGGATTGTATTGTTTTATATACTGATGTTTTCTTATTCCCTCTTCTTTAACGTGTAATACACTAGTTAAGTACTACCAACATTACTTTCTACATCGACATAAGGGTTTTATATGTTGATATTTTGTTATTTTCACTTCCCTTGTGAGAAAATTTTTTTGAATTTTTCATAAAATATTGTGTGAATGGATTAGGTAATCATACCACTTATAGCTTAAGGCAATTCGTAACATTCTTCTTTTACCGCACCCGTCGCATATAGTGGCCCCTGGTTTTTTCAACTCCTGACTTCCATTTCTTTCTGACCATTGCATACAACCCATTCATTTTCATCTGCCATATGTCTTAGAGTACACTGTCTCTCCAGCGGCCCTTGGGTCTCCCTCTACTTCTCTTTCCACCTGGTGTGCCGTCATAGGTGTGCCCTTTCCCTGTCCGGCCCACCGGGCGATTTCCCGGTATCTCGGTGGCCATTCAACCATATCTATTATGTCCCGCTTAATATAAAAGAAGGGAACTTTGTTAAATGAAGGTAACAAATCACTTTTAGCCGCTTATTTGGCTAGGTAGTCGGCCCTTTCGTTACCCTCAATTCCATTGTGTGCCTTAACCCATTTTATAGAGACCATTTTATCTTTGTTTTTAATGATAGTTAAATTTCGCCTGATAAGGTCAGTCAAATAGTCATACTTTTTTTGGAAATAAGATGGGCTAGGGACCTCCTCAGGTAGATCTTATTGAAATGTTAAGGTAGAAATGTCACATATACTTGGTGTGTATACTGCGTACTGTTGTAAATATCAATAATGAAATAGAAAAATAAAATCAAGTCGAAATTCTGTCTTTTAAGACCTTGTGTTGTTGAATTCCAGAAATGGTCATTTTTCTGTAGATTGTACGATATCAAACAGATGTTTATTAGCTTACTTCTACATAATTATCAAGTTGTTTACAATGTATTATACTGGAAGCAATGGAAAATTTATATCTCCAAGCAGTACACAAATAAGATGCTATCAATGGAAATATCTCGACAACTGGAAGGAACTTGCAATTCTTGTTTTCGAAGTGGAATATTTACAATGTTTTGCTGTCTAAGTAGACCTTTAGGAATATAAATAGTCATTATAAGGACGACTCTGTATCAGCACCTATAACCTGTAGCTATCGTGAAATAATTCCACCCAACAGGTCATATCATGCTGATATATGAATGTCGGTGGGTAGGATTTAAAATAATTTTCTCCATTACTGGAGTTAATCCTGGAATTACAAGGTACGTAGGCAGAAATAATTTGTTCGCATGATCCGCAAATGTTATCAAGGAACTGTTGTAACGCTAATGAACAATCTTTATTACTTGTCATGCTGGCTTCGCTGCTAAGTATAGATATAACTTACAAGCGCATATAATGTAATACATCAATCATTTCTTAGCTACCGTATTTTTCTCGTATCTAATCCTTTCAATCCGAAATCATTTGTAAAATCCTCAATTTTCTCTATAATTTATACCTTAGGATCCTTCTATGATAAGCTCCATATTTACTCGAATCCACTAGTCGCCCAACTTGCTATCCACTGGATGGGTCTATTCACACAAAATGAACAATAAGAAATAAATACAAAGATTTATTTTTGTTATAAGATGTATTTTTTTTATACCCATTTATTGAAATTTACCACTGTACAATATTTATTCATTAAGTAAATGTGCTGTTACTTATTACAATAACGTGACAAAACTTGTAAAGAACTACTCATCAGTAGCACTTTATTAAATATTCTACACTAGAAGGTCTCTGGGCCATCTTCGTTTCAGACGCCTCGGAGGATTATTAGGAATGGAGTGGGAAGCAAGTTGAGAAACTAACGGATTTGAGTGGTTATGGAGCTTACAATGAAAGGATAGGTATCTGGTGTGGGCTAAATCAGCAACATATGGAACATTGAGATCTTTACGGTTAAGTTTATTGGTGACGTAGTAAGAAGCACTGAGGATTTTTCGAAGGATTTTGGATTGTAAGGATTGAATACGAGATGAATTGGATGGTTTAGTTGAGCTCCAAAGCTCAATTCCGTACGTCCAAATAGGTCTAATCACAGTCACGTATATGAGTCTTTTGTAATTAATTGGGAGCTTTGAACGTTTGTCTAGTAAATGTTGGAGTAGTCTGTAACGTCAGTTTTGTCTAAATGGAGTCCTAGATAGCGGATCTGTTCAAGAGGGATCAGAGGAATGTTATTAAAGGATACTGTAGGGCAGGAGGTCGTAGGTTTACGACAAATGGAGAAGGTTATTTGATGAGATTAGTTTGGTCTTATTTTAATTCTACAATTTTCACACCATTATTGAAGGTTCATGATATGTGATTGGGGTGTTTAGAATACTTTAAAAGGATCATGATTTACTGATAATACACATGTGTCATCAGCGTAAGTGGTATAGAGTCGGGAAGTCAGCTGGCGTTAAATTTAAATAATTATTTAGGTATAAACGAATGCATTTTTTTTTTCCATGAGTCTAAAAAGTGGTTAGTAAAAATCAAAAATTTTTTGTTGAACGTCAGACCTCTTTTCTGATCTCCAGATTTTCGAACTGTTGTTCGTTAGTTTAAGTTATTTAAATTAACAGACGTTATTGAGGGACTAGACTGTTCGTCCATCCTTTCTTTTGAAGTACGGATCTTCTGCTTTGTTACGTGCGATTTCTTAGCTAATCTTGTGAATATTTTGTTGGAATACAGTCAAAACTCGATAAGTGGATGTTGAATGTTGAACAAATTTACTTCGAATAATCAATTTTTCAAGATATCGAGTTGACAAAAAATATTAATTCTAGCTATCGAGTTTTTTCTATGATGTAATAAATTACATGATTTAAAATAGTCTGTTACTTTCTCTAGCATATATGTAGGGTTGCGATCTATCACACGTTGAATTGGATGCAAAGCAGCAAAGACGTCAGCTTCTATCCCTGGTAGCCATGACTAATAAAAAGCAACGAACACTATAAACGTCTGTCTTGTCCCCGAAATGAAACAGTACAGAGGAAAAGCAATGGTAGGGTTGAGATAGACTGGTTTATATATGTTGATGGTTCTAAAAAACTTCGACTTAAAGAGCCCCCCGTCTCCGGAAATTCGACTTATAGAGTATTGGGAGTTCTGTAGACACCAATTTTACTTCGAGTTAACGATTGTTGGTTCGAGTAAACGTCTACAATTTAGCCTATAAATATAATCGGGAAATTTAGTTCACTTTGACTTACCGAGTTTTTCGACTTATAGAGTTTTGACTGTACATTCCTACCTTAGAATGAATTTCAAGCGCTGTCCGCTAATAGAGTTTTTTTAATTTATATTCAGTGGTGGCCAAACTATATGGCCTAATATTAATTCCTAATCGAAATATTGATTTAGCGAAACAATCTAATCCCGGATATCTATTTGGTTCCGATAAAATATATTTTTTTTTTTAATAAAAAACATTTTTCTCTCAAAATTGAGTTATGTATTAATTAGTTCTCTAAAAGTGGTTCCGAAATAGGTCTATGGGTGGAACTTAACACGCAGTTGAGTTTTATTTTATTTTTATTTCTTGATAACTTTTTGTGTTCGTTTTTAATATATATATATATATATATATATATATATATATATATATATATATATATATATATATATATATATATTTTTAATATTTATTCGGTTTGTTTCTATTATTTGAATTCATTACTGTTCCAATGAAACAAATAAATATAAGACTATAATATGAATTATTCGTCTGGTTATTCACTGTCTTTTGTGATGATAAAAGACAATCGACTCCTAAAAAATAATGTTAAATAAAGAACTGGAGGTTTCAGTCAAAAGAAAAAGTTTATTTGTTGAGCATCATAAAAATGACTAAGTAATAATAAATGTATCAATTTTTAAGTCTGTGATATCAATCAATCAAATTAATTTTAAATGTTAATATTTCTTTCTACAAATATCTTTTGATCGAATCCGCTACCAAAGATTCCTTTTAGGCAAAGGTCTTACTTCAGATCCGCATACAAGAATAAAACAACCAGAAACTGATCTTCATCATATGGACTACACATGTATTTGCTAAACAAACGTTCTAAACTTCTAATTAATTACAAAGGACTCATTTACATGACAGTATTCAGACCTATATAGATATACGGAGTTGAGCTTTGAGACTCCACTAAACCTTCTAATTCTTATTCTATCCTATTCTTACAATTCAAAACCCTTCATAAATTCCTCCCTTCTCCTTATGTCGTATTTATACTATTATATAAAAGGACAAGCCATTTTTCGTTTGTGATCTCTAACTGCGAAAACTACTGAACCAGTATGTTCCAAATTTTAACTACATCATCTTCATAGTTCAAGGAAAGTTTAGCAACAATAATATTTTAGGTTTTCAATTAAATTGTAATTAATAAAGCGATCCCAGTAAAGTTTAAAAATGTACTCATACGTAGCTAGCGCCATTGCTACCACGGAAAACGTCGGTTTCATACCCAAAATCTTAAAAAACCCTCAGCGTGCCTTTAAGGGGCATTATTAAAACTTCATATTTAATAGACTAATAGTAAATGTAACTAGCTTTAAGATGAAAAAAAGTAATTTTTTTTTATTAAGACAAAACAGTACGACAAAGATATTTTCGCTGAGAAGTGGGACTGACCGCCAGTTGGCCAATTTCTACACTTTTTTTCCCAAGACCGTAGATTCGCGGTAAATAGTCCGATTTCGGAGTATTTTTTTTCATTTCGCAGTTAATAATTTCGGCTACAATTGAAAGCTTTCTTCGAAAAAATCTTCGTTTTTGTGTTATAGGCAAAATACCGAAAATAACCGATATTTTGCATTTTTTTTTTTTGGCAAACTTTAGATTTGGATTCAGCACCCCAAAAAAGATAAAGATCCGTTGAAAATAACAGTTCGGCAGTTTTTTCTTCGGCGAACCTTGATTTTACTAGACTAGAGACTTCAATCGTAAAACTAGTAAACCCATCTTTGCCAAATTTTAACATCATCAACTTCATAGTTCTAGGAAGTTTAGCATCAGTAATGTTTACTACAATGATGGTATAAATATACAGTGTTAAGTGGCAAAAAGGAGGTTTGTCACACTGTAATTAACTTCATTAAATGCAGTCTATTATACGCAAGAGTTTATTGATAGTCTCTGCCATCTGAATTAACAACTCATACATTACGCTTTTACATAATGTTTAAACACCGAATCAAAGTAATTTTAAGAAGATTAAAAATTATTGCTATGCGTGAAAATATCATTGTAGAAATAATGCTCAATGAATTATTTTATTATTGCATTATTATTAGTATGCAATTGTATACTTCAATACAATATTTTTATCGTTAAACATATAAAACTTCAATTATTAGTTAAACATATCTATTATTTAATTTTAATAGGATTTAGCTTCATATTGATTAGGGAATTAATATTATTAACATTAATATTATATTGAAAAAGAAATTTCGTATTTGATTCCTCGGAGGTCCTGTCAGAAGATATTGGCATGATTACAGGTTGGGGGTTCTATAATTATGTTTAATTGGCTCTTCCCGAAATATCGATTAATCGTCATCATCTTCTTTAATATTTTGTTTAGTTATTAAGTGAATAATAATAATCGTCATAGTTTTTTTCTTCCTTGGCGTTTAGTTCGAAGAGCTGCCTATAAACAGCAGAGAAAGGAATCGCTCAGGAAGAGGTCAATGTCACAGAGCTCATCTTCTCGGGATCGGAATAAATGAATGGACAAATAGATCACTTCCGTGTCGTAAAGATTGATGTAAGCGGCACATCTCGTGTCTGTTTTACATCTCAAGTACCTTCCCCATGAGTACAATTCTGGGAGTACTTATTTAGGAGTATTTATTAGAGGTGAAGCACTAATCTTTAGGTTTAGTAACATTATTAACATATATTATTCATGATCTGTATGATTATCATATAATATCCAAAAAATTTCAAAAGGAATTAGAAAAATTAGGAATAAATCTAGAATTTTTTCTTTTTTCATTTATTGACATTTACAACTGTACAAAATAATATACAACAAGTAAATGTGTTGACAGTGAATACAATGGCATGTAAATAACTTGTGATGAACTACTCACTAGTAGCACTTCAATAAAATCTACACTTAAAGGTCTCTAGGCCATCTTCTTTTATGAAGCCTCGGAAGATTAACAGGGATGGAGGAGGAAGCAAGTTGGGAGACTAGTGGATTGGAGTGGTTATGGAGCTTACTATGGAAGGATAGGTATCTGGTTTGGGCTAAATCAGAAACATATGGAACATTAAGATCTTTATGGATAAGTTTATTGGCCACAAAGTAAGGAGCACTGAGGATTTTTTGAAGGATTTTGGATTGTAAGGATTGAATACGAGATGAATTGGATGGTTTAGTTGAGCTCCAAAGCTCAATTCCGTACGTCCAAATAGGTCTAATCACAGTCATGTAAATGAGTCTTTTGTAATTAATTGGGAGCTTTGTACGTTTGTCTAGTAAATGTTAAAGTAGTCTGTAACGACGGGCAGTTTCTTGTCGTTTTAGTCTTGTATGTGGATTCCAAGTTATACGTTTGTCCAAGTGGAGTCCTAGGTAGCGGATCTGTTTAACAGGGATAAGTGGATATCATTAAAGGATACTGTAGGACAGGAAGTCGTAGGTTTACGACGTAGGGTAAATGTAATTTAGTGTGATTTGTTTGAATTTATTTTGATTCTCCATTTTTAACACCATTCTTGAAGGTATAGGATATGGGATTGGAGTGTTTGAGAGACAATAAAGGGATCATTGTTTTCTGATAACACACATGTGACAGCGTAAGAAATGAGGACAGTGTCAGAGGTGGTAGGATGAGTTGGGATGTCAGCTGTATACACTGTGTAAAGGATAGGACCTACGATACTACCTTGAGGAACTCCGGCAGAGATCTAGAATTTAAAATGGAAAAACAATTTTCTTTTTATTACTGTTCAGCTAAAAACAAAAAAGATTCTTTACAAAAGTATAAGAACTAAAATGTAATGATTGTAAATCTACAATCAATAAAGATTAAAAGAACATTTAACAGCGTGTTTGATTTCTTGTTTTACATTTTTAAAATTAATTTGTGTAATCTATGTATTTAGGTGCTGATGTTTTGAGCTATTCGTATTTTTTATTTATATTTTATGTTTTTAGAACTGATGATACTTTTGGGTGAAAACGAGGAAACTATAAAACTAAACGCTACTACGCTCATGGAAACCGGTAACGAAATTGGTTTAGTAATTAATACCGATAAAGCGAAATATATGGTTAGTAGTAGAAACGGTGAACATTTTAGTAATGTAGATATTTCCGGGATAAAGTTTGAACACGTTGAGAAACTCAAATATCTAGGGTCTATTATCATATCGAGGAAAAATGAAATTCAAGAAGAAATAAAGGCTAGGTTAAAAGCCGGTAATGCTTGTTATTTCTCGGTCGCACAGTTACTCAGTTCGCGCTCAGTCTCCAAAAATTTAAAAATTAGGATATACAAAACTATTATACTACCAACAGTTCTCTACGGATGCGAAACATGACCGCTGACGTTAAGGGAGGAACAACGCCTGAAAGTTTTCGAAAATAAAGTGCTGCGTAGAATATTTGGCCCAAAAAGGATGAAGAAACAGGAGAATTTAGAAGGTTTTACAAGGTGGAACTGCGCGAGTTATATCCGGTAAATATAGTTCAAGTAATAGCAGCGCGACGCTTAAAATGGGCGTGTAAAGTCGTTGGGTTTTATGATCGAATTCCGATAGAAGTAATCAGTTTTGAGCCGTAGGGTAAACGACCAAGGGTTAAACCGAGACGAAGATGGGAGGATTGCGTCAGGGCCGACCTGGGGGATTTGAGTTTTGGAGGAGTGGATTGGAGGGAAGTGTGCGGTCGACGGTTGGTGGTGTCGGCATCGAACCTTCGGATTCGCTAAGCTTTTATTTATTATTTATTTAGAACTGATGATAAATGTTAAAAAAAAAGAGTTATGAAGAGTTATGGGATGAATTCGAGAGCTTAGTGGAGCCCTAAAGCTCGACTCCGAGTTTCTAAATAATTCTAATTACTGTCATGTAAATCTTTTTTTATTTTTATTTATTTACTTGAGAGTTTTGAGCGTAAAACCTAAGAGTCATCAACGCTCGTCTGTTCTTAATTCAAAGTTAATTTCATTTATCTATATTTTATGATTTTATCTTTTCTGTGTTAAGGAAGGTTATCACTTTTTTCATCGTTTCCCAGCGCCTTTGAGATGTCTCGAGGTATTCCTGATTCAGTTAACCTTTTGGTGTAGTAAGGGCACTCGCATATTGCCGCACATTTCACATTTAGTAGGAACCTCTCTGGTTAATAAGGTGAAGGTGTTTAGTTCTTGAATGGCTAATTCTTAATCGCGTTAGGATCACTTCTTCTCTGCGATTAGTGCGGCAGGAACTGCTCCATGGTTTTACGTCCTTCTTGATTAACTTGAGTTTACTTGGTGGGATGTGATCCCACAATGCTTGCCACTCTTGGGATATCGTCTCTCTAAGTGGGCGTGCAAGTTCTGGTGCCGTTAGAAAGGTTCTGTCAGGTCCTGGGAGGCTAGAGCTTCATTTGCTGCTGTATCAGCCATAACGTTACCTTGTTTACCGATATGACTTGGTGACCAAATGAAGTGCACCGATTTTCCTCCTTCATACAGTATTTTTTTATTTCATTGTGTTTGTCATTGTAAAATTTGAAGAAGTTAAAAATGAGCAGTTTCTTGTTGTTTTAGTTTTGTATGTGGATTTCAAGTAAGACGTTTGTCTAGATGGAGTCCTAGGTAGCGGATCTGTTCCACAGAGATTCAGTCGAATTCATAAATGGTAAATTCAGATCTTAGAAAGGTACTTTTGCAGTTGTAACTCACAGATTTGAATGCCGATTTTTGTGTGGGTAGTAGGGACCTATAATAGTGCAAAACTAGAGTTATAGCCGCCAATGGGCATTAGGAGCCGAGAAAAAAAATAAAATATGAAAATCACGTTTTATTTTTTTTCTCAGCCCTCAGTCAAGATAGAGAAATGATTCTTTCACGATTAATTGCAGTTATGTAAGGTATTTAACATAAAAATACGTCCGCTATGCTCAAGACACCACCCGGCTTTAGGGTGCTTAAAAACTCTAAAAAAATGACAAAATTCCAAAGAAATCCGCCGTAAATCAGTATAAAACTCTTATATTTGAAATTTTATCAAGACCAAAAAATATTGATTTTTTTACCCCTTTCGAGGAGGTTATAATTTTGAAGTTGAGATTTCATTAACAATTCTAACGGCCATGCCAACTGCTGTGTTCAACCGATTACAATACTAATAGCATCACTAGAATCAGCATACAATCTGCTTTTTATCCATGTGTATAACATTGGATTTACTCTAGATTTTAGTGGACAAAAACTGATGTGAATGAAAAAATCCGAGGTCAGTTATAACTTGAGATATTTCAATAAGGGGAACTCCTGCGACCTCCGGATTTGGGCTAAACTATGCAGTTTTAAGGCTTCTAGGTGAACTTAAAATTTTGTCTTAATCGGTTGCGAAATTTGTGAGATAGCGCTAATTATTTACATTTTTTCAGAAATTGACAGACAGCCTTCTTCTAAAATCCTACAAAATTTTAAAGGTAAAAAAAAAATTATTTTTGATTTCGATAAAATTAAGTTTCTACATGTTTTTTGAGAGGAGTAATTTAAAAATAATATAACTTTTTAGTTTAAAAATTTTCCTCATCTATATATAATATAAATAAGACGTTTTAAAATGACATATTTTTATTTCAAATTGCATAGAAATCCTAAGATTGATGAATAATAAAATCTTAATACCAGGTTTTGGTTAAAAATATGTGTATTTTTTTTAAATGGACTTATTTAAAATTTATCCTGTAAAAACTAAAATAATAATAAAAATAGATCATTATAAAACGTCTTATTTATGTAATATAGGTGAGGAAATTTTTTAAACTAATAAGTGATATTATTTTCAAATTCCTCATCTCAAAAAACATGTAGAAACATAATTTTGTCGAAATCAATAACAATTTTTTTTTTACCTTTTAAATTTTGTAGGATTTTAGAAAGCAAGGGGCTGTCAATTTCTGAAAATATGTAAACAACTTGCGCTATCTCACATATTTCGCCACCGATTAAGACCAAATTTTAAGGTAATCTAGAACCCGTGAAACTGCATAGTTTAGCCCAAATCCGGAGGTCGCAGGATTTCCCCTTATTGAAAAATCTCAAGTTATAGCTGACCTTGGTTTTTTTTCATTCTCATCAGTTTTTGTCCACTAAACTCTGACCAATGTTATACGGGATTTTTTTCTAGTGATGCTATTCGATTGAACTGTTATGGCGGTTTGTTGAAAACGAAAGAGGTTCAATATTTTTTGATTTTGATAAAATTTCTCATATAAGGGTTTTATGGTGCGTTAAATCGAGATTTGAGGTCAGTTGTTCATGAATAAAAATTTTCACTGATTTACAGCGGATTTCCTTGGAATTTTGTCATTTTTTTTGAGTTTTTGAGCACAATAAAGCCGGGTAATGTTTTGAGCATAACGGAAGTATTTTTATATCTAATAGCATACATATGTGCAATTAAAAGTGAAAGAATCATTTTTCTATTTCGACTGAGAGCTAAGAAAAAAATAAAACGTGATTTTCATATTTTTTTTTTCTCAGCTCTTAATGCTCCTTGGCAGCTACAACTCTAGTTTTGCACTATTATAGGTCCTTACTACCCACACAAAAATCGGCATTCAAATCTGTGAGTTACAACTCCAAACCTCCCCTTGCTAGTATATTAAGGATATGTAATTTTCTATCACCGCATATTTTGTATGTAAATTTGTATCACAAGAGAAACTGGATTATTTCGTAATTGAGATGTTTTTAACGTTCTACAAGAATTTAATATCTATTGGTCAGTTTTTTTTAATCATCTGTATGTAATATAATTGTAGAATAACTAAAAAGATATACTCTATTCTATTTATATACATTGATTCAGCTCATTTCAAGGCGGCAACTGAACAGAAATAAAACAGTCAATTAAATTGTCAACGCCTTTTACGGTTGAGAGATATATTGCCTAACTGGAAAACAAAAAAACAAAAGAAATGCTGATGCATTTACAATGCGGAACTTAATCGCTTAACTATTCATTATCGATGCTCAATGAGATTGCATCAACGCCATCTGAATTGTCTTTTAATGCGGTTGGATGAGAGTAATAAGAAAAAATTAAAATAGAGATAAATATAATAGAAGGCAAAATAAGCTAGTTACTCCTGTTTTCGATTTAAAAATGTCATCAAAATCTATCCAACACTTCTTGAGGTTTAATAAGACTGTACCATCGAGGTATATTGTAAAATTCAATATTGTAGTCCTGGTAATTGCCAGCTTCTCTTCGCTTTGGAGCGAAAATTTGGATTTTTGTAAACAACACTTTAAAAAATCAGATCTACCCGACCTTTTCCTCGGTAAACCCAATTTTTTTTATATATATTTACTGCACTATATTGGATATCATTCGCTCACTGTAAAAGGCCCATTGTAGTCCAGTCAATGAAAGCCTGAAATTGGGTGTAGAATGCGTTTTCTGTAACCCAAGGTTTTTTTCGGGAACTTGTTCAGGGTAGTTAGAAATTTAAAATACTAAAAGTCCTGGAGTTTTCGTGCTTGGAAACAGGAAAGGGGGGCGCGTAGAAGATTCATTTTTTTTTTTTTTTTTTTTTTTTTTGTTTTGCACTCATATCTCCAAAAACGGTGCATCGTATGCAAAACATAACTATTTACTAAATTAAAGTAAATTAAATTTTCTACAACTTTTATTATATACACATTTTTCATATTCTTAACGATTTTCGAGATATACGCTTGGCAAATGTGAAGGACTTTAGTATGTTTGTTTTACTAAGAAAAGTTAAAATTTATGTATCTTTTGAAAGGTTGAAAATTCAGTGGCACATATGTGTGTATTTTGAAGAAAATTTTCTACAATATTATTTTTGAATAATTAGATGTAGGATAAAAGTTTTAGAAGAGAAGGAGGATTGTTTAACAGAAAACATAATGTGAAATTTTTTATTCAAAAATGATCAAATTTTCCAAGCGTATATCTCGGAAACGGTACAAAATATGAAAAATAAGTATAAAATAAAAGTTGTAGAAAATTTATAAAGCTAATTTAGTAAATAGTCATGTTTTGCATACGACGCACCGTTTTCAAGATATGAGCGCAAAACCAAGAAAAGGGCCCTTTCGCGCACCCCCTTCCTGTTTCCATTCCGGAAAACTCCAGTACTTTTTGTATGTTTAGTTTCTAACTATCCTGAACATGTTTCCGAAAGAAAAATCTTGGATTACATCAAACGCATTCTATAATCCTTTATTGACTGGACAATTCATCTCTTTATCAGGATCCACTAATTGAGAAAGTTGGTATATAGAGATACAACCACTCCGTATCTCTAGATTGTGATTCCATATGAGATAATTCTTATCGCTTACTAAACTTTATTTTTTTTTAAAACTTTTATTTCGGCAATATATTAAACTCCGTCACAATCAAGGGCCATAGTATTTTAAGTACACATTATTACCTCATTTACGAATAACTCTAATTATAAGATTTCTGTTTAAGATCAGATTAAATAGATTTTTTAGTATTAATTACAGAATTGTTTACTATTTACATTTCATTCGATTGATTTTACCATTTTTGCTTTTCCTGTATTGAAAACTATAGAAAGTTGTATTTGTTCCTATTGAAAATAATTATTTGTTAATTAATTTAAGATTATTTAAAAAGTATTTGTAATTGTTATCAAATTACAGTGGAACCTCGTTATAGTGAATTCCTTGATAAATCGAATTTTTTCTTTTCCCCTTGAATCAGCTTACCATTCCTTTATTTCTACCTCTGCATATCGAAGGATTGGTTAAGAAGACCTTGATGTATCGAATTTTCGAAGATTCCTTAGAACCTTTTCCAGTTTTTTCACCGCACCTCTACAAAACAAAGTTTTTATCGGATAACCTCTGCAAGTCGAAGTCGATTTGTTAAATAAGTAGAGTTTAGACTGATCAAAGATTAGAAGAATGATTAACTGTAACTCCCATCTTGACATTTGTTTCCCGTTTGTTTAGGTTTTTGATAAATTATGCGATACGTTTCGTTTTCTGTGGTTTCACAATATTTTTTTTATTCTCGAAAATGGTAAAGCGTGAAACCCTTTCGTATGAAGAAAAATTGAAAATGATTCAAGCCGTAAATGCCGGGGTTGACAGAAAGGGCGATATTGTAAAACAGTTTGGAATAACTTTAACCAACTTTATCAGATTTTTTCCAAAGGTCCGCTTAAATTTTTCATGAATTTAATAATTATTCTTTCGTTATTATTATTTCAATAAATTATATATGTATATATTTTCTATAGTTACATTGAGTATTTCAATATAAACCTCCAACCTCTATATATCAAACCTCGATATATCGAATCTCGATAATTCGAAGTTTTCTCGTTTCCCTTGACGTTCGTTATATCAAGGTTCCACTGTTTATACATTTTTTTTATTTTTGATTTTAGCTATTGATTGAGATTTAGAGCTGTATACAATAACATAAAGATATTATATTATGTATGGTTTCAGTGACATATTATGGTTATGTATGGTAAGGAGCATTGAGAATTGGATACGAGACGCATTAGATGGCTTAGTGTAGCCCCAAAGATCAACTTAGTAGGTCCAAATAGGTCTAACTACTGTCTTGTAAATGTGTTTTTTGATATTAACTCCAAGGTTGGAACGTTTGTCTTGTGTTAAAGGAGTCTAAAACAACGAGCAGTTTCTTTTTATTATAGTCTGGTATATACATTTAAAAGAAAATTTGTAATTGTATTTTTTAGAAATTTATAATATGGTCGTATTAAATCGTCGTCAATTGTTTAAAAACAATATCCAACATATGTTTTGTTACGTCATAACCATATATTAATAAAAAGAAATGAAAGGTTCTTACATTATTATGCGACGCAGGAAGATGGTAGAAGGTTGGGTTGGCTCTCACACAGGCGGCATTAAATTAACTTTACGACCTCACTACAATATAAATCTCTGAAGACCGGTGAGGACAGGTAGCTACCAATAGACAATCCATTACCTGTAATAGAAGCTACCTTTCAAGGTATACCCAATACCAGACCCCAGTTTTTGGTTAGCTCAGGATACAAAAAAAATAACTACTGTGTTAACGGTTTTTATAAAAAAAAAAAAAAATTTACATATCAATAACAGAATTTGTAGATTCATAAGCTAGATACAGTTTTACGTAGTATAAAAATTCTGCAGCATAGCAAGAGACAGAATGATAATTCAATATTTCATCTATCATTCATAGTTCTAACCAAAAAAAGAAAAAAAAAAATTATTGTTTCACTGAGGTGAGAAAAAAGAAGAAGAAATAGTTTTCTGACTAAAAAGCTGTTTGATCTGCCGCCTCATTTCCATTAAATCAAATTGAAAAATATTTTTAGAATATAAATATATAAATAATGTTTTATTTTATAATTTCTTTTATTTTTTTTGTTCATTAAACTTTGTTTTATATTCATTGCAACAGATATGTTTTTTGGTCTTGGGTTTTAAATGACCGTCGGAGAACTGAGAGTACGTGACCAAACCCCATTCAGAGCAGTTTTATTTGTGGTCTTGATATTTATGAGACATTCAGGGCTGTTACTTCATCATTTGATATGATGAATTGCTCGAGTATAATAAACTTTATCATTACAATAAAATACCATTTTATTCCATGTACAAACTGATTGAGTATCGTACTGGAAGATTTAAGTTTATTTATCTAAGTAGTATTACAGACAATCTATCATTTATACATTAAATCTTTATACGCGAATAATGGGGTGTATAAAAGAAATGACCGTTTCTTAAACAAATATTTGTATTATTATTTCTTTGATAAAAAATACAATTAATACTCAAAGTATAGTCCATTGTTATCTACCATCATTCCCCATCTGCTAGCCAATTGCCAGATGCCACGCTGATACTATTCCTTGGAATGGCTATCAAAGAACTCTTGGACAGCATTTTCAACTTCCGCAAAATTATCAATTTTTTTCCCTTGAAGAAAATGGGCCATGGATCGAAACAAGTAGTAATCCGAAGGTGCGAGGTCTGGACTATTTGGTGGATGATGCAGGAGTTCGGTAAATCCATGAAGTACGGTAAACTTTTCTTTGGTTCGACGGGAAGTGTGTGGACGAGCAGGTCTTTTTCACCTTTCCCATGGAGAGAAGATGGCGACTAACAGTATCTTTCGACACACCACACTCCCTGGCAAGTTCGCGAGTACTTGTGGACGGATTTGACACAGCAGCTTCCTTCAGAACCTCATCAATATCCATTAATGGCCGCCCGGAGCCCTTCTGCCTTTCCAACGTCGTATCTTCACTTCTAAATATTTTAAACCAACGCCGTGCAGTGCGCTTTTCAAGGACACCTTCCCCTTCATAGTTAATAATTTCACGAGTTGCTTCAGCGGCTGTGAAATTTTTTTTCCAGTAATGTCTTAAAATAACGAGAATTTCGTAGGCTGTCATGTTTTTTCTTTGAAATAAATAACTGAACTGAGGCTTTTTTTGAAGAAGTCCAGTGTTAGTAAACAAGCTTAGAGAATGCTCTAAAGGGATTATTAAGTATTGGTAAATAATAAATAGAATTAAGATATTTACAGACTTTTGAACTCTTATCTGGAATTTGATAAAACGGTCATTTTTTTTTTATACGCCCTATTAAGTTGTAATGTATAAACCTTCGTTTTAAGATTTTTGTTTTTAAAACTATTTATTGATTTTTACAACAGTATACAGGTATGTACAATAATTAAATTTGAGAAATTTATTACAATGACTTGTCAATAACATGTGAAGAACCACTCACTAGTGGCACTTCAATAAAAAGAAAAAAAAATTCCATATACGAAGGTCTCTCGGCCATCTTCGTTTTAGACGCCTCGGAGGATTATCGGGAATAAAATGGGAAACAAGTTGAGATATTAGTGGATTAGAATGATTATGGAGTTTACTATGAAATGATAAGTATCTGGTTTCGTCTAAACCATTAACGTATAGAAGATTAAAGTCTTTATAGATATGTTTATCTATGACAAAGTTAGGAGCATTAAGGAGCAAAAAAACCCTAACTTTTTGAACTTTTTTCAGATTTTGGAAAAAAAAACATAGAAAAAAGCTTTCAATTTGAAAAATATTTTATTTACAAAATTAAAGTTTATTAAATTGTGCGTCTAAAGACATCCCTGAAGCTGAATTTGATTTAGCCACAACCGATTGTCAAACATCGAAGAATTTAGCCAACTTTCAAAAAGTTAGTTCTGGTCATGTTTAAGATTCTATAACGCATAAATGGCTAATTCAATCAAAAAGTGTTAAATACCAAATGTTGTAGATCAATACATTTTGTGGAATATTGGATTTTCAAAGTAAAAATTTGCTCATTTCTACTCTGATATATGTCAAACAAACAAAAATTGTTGGTTGATTTTGGAATAACTGTGTTGCAAACTGATCACGAATAGCACAGAGAAACTAGCTTCAAACCTTAAAAATTAAAATATCTCACTGCTGCAAATGTTTCATTCACACTTAGCTTTTTAGTTAGGTTTGCTATAAAAGCGTGTTTTTATGGTTTTTTAAACTATAATTTTAATATCCTTAGTTTTACATTATACTCGATTTATAATTTATTATATGGTGTCTTGATATGTTGGGTTGTTTCACATGAAATGTCCGATTTTATAATATTTGAAATACATAGAGGATTTTGCGAGTCTCTGTTTTTTACTTCCAAAGTTCACATATCATAATCAAGCAGTTACTAATCCTCTACTTTTCTTTTATAAACACTAGCTTCCCAATCAATTACACACTGTTTAGTATACCTTCAAATATGTACATGGAAACACGCGATTTTCGTGTAATATTTTTTTATGAGTTTAAACTAGGTCGTTCGGCAGCTGGATTGCTTATGACAATCAGCGTCGGTCAGGGCAGTGGTTAGACATCGACGAAAGCCCAGGACAAATGCCAAAACCAAATTTGCAAAATTGATGGATACAGTATGGTGGTCCATGGCTGGAATCATACATTATTCCTTTTTGCCTAGAGGTGAGACCATTACCTCTACAACCTACTGCAATGAAATTGGCCAAATGCACGAAAAATTATTGAAAAAAACAACCTGGATTGGTAAATCGGAAGGGCCCTATACTCCTACACGACAACGCTAGACCCCACGTTTCAAAACTTACCATGCATAAATTGAAAGAGCTGGGGTACGAAGTTCTTCCGCACCCACCATATTCTCCCGACTTGTCTCCAACAGATTATCACCTTTTCAGAAATTTAGACAACTTCTGCAGAGGAAAAATTTTTGCAAATGATGCTGAAATCAAAAGTGCCTTTTCAGATTTTGTTTCACTTCAAAGCTCAGAGTTTTTTAAATCCGGGATAAAAAAGTTGTTGTCACGTTGGGAAAAATGTGTAGAAAAAGAAGGTAAATACTTCGAATAAAATTATATTGTTTTCATATTGTATTTTTACTAAAATCCCTTTACCTTGAAAACTGACATTTCATGTGAAACAACCCAATATTTAATTTTTTATTTTCTGCTTATAAAATTAATTAATCACATTAATTTGAAGGACTATCGATGTGTGGCATGACAACATAAATTTAATATATAATACAAATGCATGTGAGTCACCAATAGGTTAATATGGCGAGGGACTGCTTTCCTAAACAAAACCGAAACTACGACTTTTTTTTTTTTGGAGGTTCGAAATTGTACGATCTTGAAATCCTTGAGGTTGATGGTACGTGTCTGCATTATTTGTATTTATTTTATTTTTATTTTTTTCAATTCTGATTTAAAATTCTCCCTCATTGAAAATATTCCCTTATAAGACCCTACGCCATATTAACTCACGAACTTCTAATGAACACTTCTTATAGCTTGTGGCATTTCGGATACTCGAAATGCCAACTGATTATCGCATCAACCTACACTTTGGACGGGTTTCGATGTAAATGTTTCGATTTGAATATCTAAATATCGATAGCCGCCTCTGAGCAGTTCCACTTTAGATTAACAGATAGAACGAAATAGCTGAAAGATGGACTCCTAATACATCTTCGTTTCTTAAGTACTCTTCGCCTTATTCACTTTGATCTATTAGTGACTCCTGATTCCAGTCACGTCTAGGCCTAGGTTCCACACCTGGCACTGATCGCTGGTTCTTCTTCTGTATTTTAATTACAATCACCTAGCTCCTGGAGGGTCTGGATACTAAGGCTGGAGAATCGTCCTTCCTCACCTTTTACCTTCACCCATAACTGTTTAAGCATCATTAACACTAATATGATTTAATTAATTACTAATAAAATTAAATTAAAAATTAAAATGTGTATGGTCTAGTGATATGTCGGCACCAAATTTCTAATAACACTATATTTCTGGCCCAAATGCACACCAAATTATATTGTAAGATTAGAAACAGGACGGAACCCTCTATTCATCCCATTACTAAAAAAAAAAAAAAAATAAATTTTTCAATTAAAATCATGCCATTACCAGAAAATCGGCTACACCATATCTGCCTCGAAAGATTTTTAAATGTACATACCAATAAACCAGTTTTTCAATATAACTGGGTATCTCAAATTAAACAATTAACGATTAACGGCAATATCCCAGAACACTTTCAAGATTTTTTCAATCCACAAAAATTATTATCTAACAAAAAAAACATAATAGAAAAAGGCACTAATCATTTATTATCAACAGACATTGATCGTACTTTAAATACAAGATATAACCCATTATTTATGAAAATTTCAAAATTTTAATAACCCCCCAGCCGGAAGATTACTTAAAATATAACATTAATATCACCAAAATAAGAACCGTTAGACAACTGAGAATAGCCAAATATGACTACTTGAAAATATTTTTAAAAAAAAATAATGTTTTTTTTTTCATTTATTGATATTTACAACTATACAAAAACATATACATTAAGTAAATGTGCTGATAGTGGATACAATGGCATGAAAATAACTTGCGAAGAACTACTCACTAGTAGCACTTCAATAAAATCTACACTAAAAGGTCTCTAGGCCATCTTCTTTTCAGACGCCTCGGAGGATTATCGGGGATGGAGGAGGAAGCAAGTTGGGAGACTAGTGGATTGGAGTGGTTATGGAGCTTACTACGAAAGGATAGGTATCTGGTCCGGGCTAAATAAGAAACATAAGGAACATTAAGGTCTTTCTTAATGGATAAGTTTATTGGTCATAAAGTAAGGAGCATTAAGGATTTTGGATTGCAAGGATTGGATACGAGATGAATTGGATGGTTTAGTGGAGCCCCAATAGACAACTCCGTGCGTCCAAATAGGTCTAATTACTGCCATGTAAATGAGTCTCTTATAATTAATTGGGAGCTTTGATCGTTTGTCAAGTAAATGTTGAAGTAGTCTGTAACGACGAGCAGTTTCTTTTCCTTTTAGTCTTGTATGTGGATTCCAACTAAGTGGAGTCCTAGGTAGCGGATCTGTTCAGCAGGGATTAGTGGAATATCATTAAAAAAATAATAATTTAAAAATTTAAGCTAATCAAAAATGTGAAGATTGTAGCTTATTCATCATAAATAGCATAAAACATCTTTTGTTAGTGCCAAAGACATGATAATTGTCGAAAAAAATACCTAAAAGATTATATAGTTCAAACAGATGAACGTCTATCTTTGGAAAATATTTTATACTACAATAGCATAGAAAAGATAAATAACGTCTTCCTATTTATTTTAAATGCTAGCAAAAAGTAATAGATTTATTTATTATTTTTTTTGAATTATCTAAATAAAATATTGGATTCTATTGCGAGTGCTGCTACAACTTCTGTGACCCTAGACTATAATTAACATCAATTATTATATATTGTAAAAATGTATGTTTTTATTTTTAATTTATTCTATTTTTCTATGTTTGTATATATCATTATAGCTTGTGAGAAAACGAAAAAAAAAATCTTTTGTTTGTATAAATTATTATAATATGAAGAAATTCTTTTTCTATTAGTATTAATTATATAACATGTAAAACTCTTCTTCTATATGTATTTGTTGTTTATTTACTATTACGTAATTATTATTGTTATTGGCTAAATCTAATGCCATAAAATTTATTCTTTAAAGTATATATACATATATGCAAAACATTGCCGCAACAAATATTTTTAAGGATTTGGATGGGTGACCTCCTTAAGTAACGAATAAATTGAAATAAAGTTAGATACCGTTACCAATTTGTACTAGGCTCTCATCTCTATTATCACAAATAGTACGCCCTAGGGGATTTCGTATAGAGCAGACACTGTAAATAAGATTAGTTGCGCGTTTTTAAAGCGGTTCGTATCAGGAATCTATAAAATTCGGATTACAGGTTTTAAATAGCGGCTTATGATTCCAAATCATTGCCCATGAAAGCAAATATGATTAGAAGCACAGCAGTGTGTCAATAACTGGACCTGTTATAAAGGAAAAGGGGCTGTTATGAAAAAAAAAAAATATAAGGCAAAAAATACTACCGTTGAATCATGTTTCACTCTACCGTGATTTTTTTTGTCTCGCGAGGGTTCACGTTGAAAGGCTAAAAGTGATAAAATCAAGATCTCAGCTGTTGACAGGCATTCATCAATACTTTATATAATGTCTGCCCTTATCGTACCTGTTCATTAGCTAACTTAAATTATTTAAAGTTAAAGGCAGAGAAAACTCAGGTCATTTTCACTTATAATTAGCTTCAATTCTTCTTTGGTCCAATATGTAGTAGTTTTATGTATTGCAATTATATTAAATGAGGTTTGTTAATAATTAATGTGCTTAGCACTAGACTTCTTAACATAAATTTATGAAACAATGTCTCGGGAACGTTAGTATCCTATCTTCAGGATTACACATTATAAAACAATTCACACCAACAAGTAACAATAAATACATATTTATAATATATGAAGTAATATTATAATAATTAAAATATTTCTTATTATTATTATTTATTCCGATACACAAAAAGGGTCCTAGAATAGAGTGTAGCAACTATCGTGGTATTTCACTCTTTCCGAAGTGTTATAAAATATTTACATCAATTCTAACCGAATTACTGATTACGCGGAGAAAATAATTGGAAACTATCAATGTGGTTTTAGACGGAGTCGTTCAACTATCGATCAAATATTTTCCCTTCGTCAGATTTTAGAGAAAAAATAACAATTTAATGCCGTAGTGCATCAGCTGTGTGTGTATTTCCAAAAGGCTTACGATTCGATTAACCGCCAAAATCTGTTTGATATTTTGATTGAACTGGGGATACCAAAGAAATTGGTTAATCTAGTAAAGATGTGCATGTCAAAAGTTCGAGCTACATTTCGGTTTAAAACAGGGAGATTCTCTTTCTCCGGTATTATTTAACTTAGCTCTAGAATACGTCATTAGGAAGGTAATGCTTACAGGAGAAGGATTAGAGATGGGTGATTAATTTCCGGTTCTTGGTTATGCTGATGATTTGGTACTTAGGTGAAAACGAAGAAACTATTAAATTAAACGCAACTACGCTCAGGAAAACCGGTAACGAAATTGGTCTAGTAATTAATACCGATAAAACGAAATATATGGTTAGTAGTAGAAACGGTGAACATTTTAGTGATGTAGATATTTCCGGGATAAAGTTTGAACAAGTTGAGCAATTCAAATATCTTTGGTATATTATATCATGATGAAATAAGGGCTAGGTAAAAAGTCGGTAATGCTTGTTATTACTCGGTCGCAAAACTACTCAGTTCACGCTTATTCTCCGGAATTTTAAAAATAAGGATATTTAAGACTATTATACTGCCAACAGTTCTATACGGATGCGAAACATGGCCGCTTTCGTTAAGGGAGGAATAACGCTTTTTGAAAATAAAGTACTGCGTAGAATATTTGGCCTAAAAAAGGATGAAGAAACCGGAGAATTTAGAAGGCTTCACAATGCGGAATTGCGCGAGTTATATCCGGTAAATATGGTATTATTATAATAGACTTGGTATTATCTTTAGGAGACACTGTGTCCCAGAATAAAGAGTATTGTTCATTTCATTTTATGTGCAAATCAGAGGAGATATATGGCGTACTGTTTATTTATTTATTGTTTGGTGAAATAATATTTCAATAACATGAGGAAAAAAACTTTTCACTGTATTCAGCGTAGCTCCTCCTCACTTGGAAGTGTCCTTGGCGGTCTTGAAGAGGAATCTCATTTCCACAGGCGGGTATCCTTTGCGATAAAGACAGTCCTTCCTCGAGGAGGTGGTAATGTGGACAAAGTGTTTGGTTAAGTAACCCCTTATCCTTCCTAGATAGTTTCTCTTTATCTAGCGTCCTTTCCGACTTGCGGTAATAAAACTGCTTTCACCCAAAATCCTTTCTTTGGAGCCGAAGTTCTCTGTCCAGTCGACTGAAATCCCTGAGGAAATATCTAGAAATGGGAAATTATAGGTTTAGTTAATAATTTAGTATAATTATACTAAACGGGAAAAATATTATGAAATATTTTTATTTATTTATTTTTTAATCGATTAATTGAATATTACATCTGTAATAAAAATAAATTCTATTATATATCGTGCGCGAGGATTGAAAAGGCTGTGGATTTTCGTGCTGTTGTCTTTTGTGTTATTAAATCCAGTTTTTGGTGTTTTGTTTGTTTCTTTTCCTTTATTTTATGTTCATTCATTGTTTATTGTAATTGTTTAAAGATTCCAATAACAATAAGACATATTTTGTCGTTTAAAGCGACTTTTAGTGAAATTAGGTCAAACCGTTAGGGTTAGGTTTCACAACATCAGAGGTTAGTAGTGATTAATCTATTCAAAAATGGAGGAGTATCCTCCAGGAAGAGCAATCGTTAAGGACCCAGGCCCATCTGCTAAAAGACCTAGGAACGGGTCTGATGTTGAAGAAGAAAAAAGAGAAATATTTAGTGATAACTGTCTACATCGATTCTAGTTCGTTTAGAAGACGAATCCCATGCAACCAAGGTCATTGGATGGCAGGAGCTGCGCCAAAACGGGCTACAAGCTAAGCTAGCACTGAGGAAAAAACCTAAACTTGAGGTGAGGGGTGTGCCTCACGCATGGAGCTCAGCAGACCTAGTTAGGTTTCTGTGGCAAAAAATACCAGAAAAATCAGTTCCAACTCTCCTGGTAATTGAAGATCTCCGTCCACTATTCTCTTCAGTCTCAAGGAACGGCTTAACTAAGAATTGGGTATTGGAAGTGCACCCAATGATCCGCTTTCAGTTGTTGGAAATAGGAAGTCTAGATGGAGGATGGTGGTCAATGACATTTAGGGATTACCTGGACGCCCCTCGCTGCACTAAGTGCCAGGGCTATGAACACACCAAGGCCACTTGCACTGCAGATTCAGTGGTCTGCATTTGGTGCGCAGCGAGTGGTCATCTAATGAAAGAGTGTCCGAAGAAGAAAGCAATGGTGGACCCAACCTGCATTAACTGTAAACGGTCGAATGCTGATCCCAGCAGAACAAAGCACAAGGCTGGAAGTCGGGAGTGCCCTGTGCACTTAACGTGGTGCAAAGAAATGGCGAAACGTACCTATTATGAATAAGATTACCATCCTTCAGCTCAACATGGGTCGCCGAAGAATAGTGGCAGACGTTGCGAGTTCTTTCTCGACGCTACGACATTATGGCGATTCAGGAACCGACCAGCCATCGAAACTTCGTAACGGGATTTGGTCTCACTTCAAGATTTTAGCCCTCAACAATGGAGAGAGGAGGCCTAGGGCTGCTATAGTGATTAACAACCCAAATCTAGACGTGATGGATCTAAGGCAATATTCTTCGGCTGATTGTGTAGCATGCTACATAAAGTGGGGCAGCCTATCCTTTACGGTGATCTCGGCTTACCTGCCTAATGGAATTAACATTGAGGAAAGTATTGCTGTCATGGAAACGATCACGTCTGTACCAGGAATGTGATCTTGTGCTCTGAACCAATGCTTGGAACACTATTTGGGGCTCCAACCGAACAGACAGACGAGGTGCTATGCTAGGTGATTTTATAGCAAGAAGCCAGCTAGTAGTTGTCAACAACATTTCTTCCACTCCCCACTTTCTCAGGGCCAATGGGTGAAAGTTCGATTGACGTGACATTGGCATCACCGACATTAGTAGGGCACATTGTTGACTGGACACTCAGATCTGAAACTAGTTCTGACCACAAAGTCCTGGAATTTAGCCTAGTACAAGATATACCAGGTTATCACGATATTGACAAGGGTTACGTAACCCGAAGAATGACTGGAGTGTCTTCAAATGCATGCTGGGAGGAGAAATTGCCGATGAAGATTGGGAAATGGCGGAACCGGAAGTTGCTGATGACCTGGACTTCAGAGTTGCTAAAATAACCAATGCAATTCTAGACGCAGCTGAAAATTCTCTCCAACGGCGAAAGGTCAGAGCTCGAATAGTTCCATGGTGGACACCGGCCTTAACAACAGCAAAGAGAGAAGTCTACAAGGCGCGACGGTTATACCAGAGATGCAGATGTGAAGAGTGGCGTATTGCACTTCGTAATGAGTATAAGGCCAAAGCTAAAGCATATCGAAACGATCGGAGTTCTTGGGATGAATTCATTGTCAAAGAGTCAAAGAAGAATCCATGGGGCATTCCCTACAGAGTTGCTCTGGGAAAGCTGACTCCTATGCAAACGTTAGCATCCCCTCAAGCATGTGGATGTCCAGGCAACTACCATCGAAGAAGCAGCAACCATTTTCATTAAGGCAACATATCCTATAGCGCATTGCTGTTGATAAGATGCCGCGATTCTGAAGAGTCCTTCCTCAACTAAAGGTAAGGGAACTACGGATGCCATACTGAGAATTCGTGCAGATGTCGAACAGAGGAATGAGCGATATGTCATGTTGTTACTCTTTGATATCTCCTCTGCCTTTGACAGCGTCTGGTGGCCAGGGGTACTTAAACAGCTACAGAAATACGATGCCCCCAGTAACTTATATACTCTCATAAGTAGCTACCTTCATAGCAGGATTGTAAAGGTTCGAGGAAGTTCTTATGAGAGAGAAGCTTCTATAGAGAGGGGATGCGAGGGTGTGCTCGGTTCCCTGCCTCGGCCTACGTCGTCTAGCAAAGTGTTTAAAAGGTAAAGTAAGGACCCCAACTTATCCTTCCTTCTATAAATATGTTTGGTGCAATAAGAATTCTTGAAGAAGTCACATATCTTGGAATAAGAATCGGATCTAGCGTCCTTTCCGACTCAGCCCAGGACGATTTAAAAATTCTGCTTTCACCCCGCCTGGTACAAAGCGGCAGAAGAGCAGATTGGCCTTTCTTTGGAGCCGAAGAAGTTTCTGTCCAGTGGACTTCCGACTGAAGATCCCTGAGGAAATATCTAGAAATGGAAAATATTACAGGGGTTCCCGGATTAATATAATTTAGTATAAACTATACCTTGGTGTAGAAGATCGGGAAAAAACCGCAGAGCACATCATCATGAATTGCATGAGGGCCAAACTATTGAGGGACACTGGACTTTATGTTCTTTCGGAGAATGATTTTCCTCATAATTGAAGAAAACTACCTGCACTACAAAGCGTTTGTATTTGGTTCATCCCATTTCAACCTTAATAGAAGAGGAAATATTCCTGGGAGGCCGCCGGACAGCGAAAGAGCTTTCCTTGGAGCAGCCTAAGAAGGATTTTTAACGTCGATTATTGTTGTTATTGTTATTGAATATTACATCTGTATATGTAAAAGTTTTTCCATTGTATTATATTTATATGTTTGTGATATTTTGGCAATTTTAAAAGTTAATATTGCCTAAACCTGTATTGTAAATTCTATTATATATCGTGCGCTACAGTCCATGAAAGACCTTTGCTTCTGAGCACAGTTTTTTTCACTATTCTCTGACGTCCAAATTTCGCTACCATACCACAACAGATCTTATTATCTTTTTGTATATGGTAATTAACAAAAACAAAAAAAATTAATAAAAATAAAAAATATATCTAGTGAATGTTATAATAACGTTTAGAATAACAAGTAAATTGCTCGTGAAGCAACTATCCACTGGGAGCACTTCAATAAAAAGTTCTTTATTAGAGGGTTCTGTGACCATCTTCTTTTCTGACACCTTGGAGGGTTCTCAGGAATAGAATGGGAAGCAAGTTGAAATTCTATTCCTAAATCAGAAATATATGGAACATTAAGGTCTTTATGAATAAGTTTGTGAAAAAAATAAGAAACATTAATGATTTTCCAAAGGTTTTTTGGATTTCAGGTATTGGATGCTCCTCATCTTAACTCCGTATTATAAAATATATATATATATATATATATATATATATATATATATATATATATATATATATATATATATATATATATAGTTAAATGTATTTAGGATTGATAAACTGTTTGCTACTTCTTTTAAATAGTCATAATTAGATTAAAAAAAAAATTAAAACATATAGGGAAGAAGATGATCAGGGATGCAGTCAAAGAGGAACGCCACGTTTAAAAAGAAATTCTTTAATACGTGCCAACGTTTCGACCTGCCTTGCAGGTCTTCTTCTGGGCTATAATCAACAAAATACTAGATGTGATAAAAATAACAGACTGATAAACAGATGACAGATGGAATACAGAAAGGCATGGATAAAAAAATAATTTACAAAAAACCGCATAGAAAAGATTAGGTACATAAATAAGTAATAATACACAGCAGCAAGGTAAGATTAAAGACAAGACAGGAATGGTAAGAGGAAATAAATAAATAAAATAAAATAAAAATTAATGGTAATGGATAAAACGAAAATAAATGAACAATAAATAGGACAGAAGGAAATGTAATGTAAAATATAAAATTAAAAAAATATGGAAATATGGGAAAGAACCAGAGAAACTATGTAGAATGTGATAAAAGAAAATAAATGGATAAAAAAATAAAGATGAAGGAAAATAATAGTGGAAAGATAAAGGAAAAGGGAAAAAAACACTTACCCGCCGAACCACACTTGTGAGGAGACGAACGATGACTGATGTTCTTACCGTTTCACATCCAAGAAAATAGTCCAGTCTCTTATATTAAAGATCCTATTTATCACCCTATATATCCTTGCACACTGTTAAAAAATATTTTATTATATAAATAAATGATAAAAAAAATGTGTATATATATAATAATAAAAATCAAGTGGATATAAAAGCTCAGGAGGATATATGAAACAGATGAAAGAAGAAACGGAAAGATTAGGTATAACGGACCAGGACTGTCAGGACAGAGAAAGATATAGAAACAGACTTAAGGAATTGAAGGTTGTTGTGGGCAGAAGTTCAAAAAAGGGAGTGGCGTGGACAGAAGAAAGAAAAATGAGACACGGAGAAATAATGAGAAAAAAAAATGGAAGGAAAGAAAAAACAAGAGAGGAGCCAAAAATTGATATTCGCGTGGTCTCCAAGGCCGTTTCGTAAAAAAAAAAAATTAAATAAAGAAATAAAAATAAAAATCAAGAATTTTTTTTGGAAGAGTAGGTACTAATAAATGAATACACCTGTACAAAGAAATAATACGTTAAACGTAAACAATTTATTATGTATAAAGGTGATTTAATGAAATCCTGCATTAATTTTGCTACAACCTAACAGTCCCAAGGGGATTACAGAAATGCACCTATTATCGAAGATAGCAATAAAAAAAACAACTATAAAATAAGATGTATGATTTGTAGTAGAACTAATAATGATTTCAGTCATAAAATCCGGAATAACATCTTAAAATCTTATAGCTTCTGGTTACTCTTCCGTCGTAAAAATTCTCACTAGGAGTGCTCTGAAACATGAAATTGACAATTTAGGAGGCAATATACTTTCTATCCATAATGTAAGTCATATACCTGTCATATACCCTTCTCAATAGTAGTTGGTCGTTTCAGAAATTTAAAGTGAGTTTAGGGGACTTTTTTTGTTTATTACGTTTATCTTTGCATATTATAATGAGCCTTTATTATTCATTTGTTTTTTTATAATGTTTACTATCATTTTAATTGATCGTTCATTGTTCACTATGCTGCCAAATGTAACCACGGAAACAGGCGATTTACAAATAGAGTATTTTTTTTTTAAATGAGTTTAAACTTGGACTACCGGCAACCCAACCTGCAAGAAACATTACCCACTGTTGGGAGAAACATGACTTACACACATGCCATAAAACCAAATTGTTGGTCAAGGGCTGGAATAATTCATTTTTCCTTTTTACCCAAAGGTGAAACCATCACATCCAGATTTCTATCTGTACAGAAATTCGTAAAATTTCGATAAATGTGAAATTATTTGAAAATGATTCTCCGACCATATATAGATTTCCTGTTTTTATTTCTTCCATTATTGTGTTTTCAACAAAATATTTCTATTCTCGATACCGATAAAGGCCCATGGAAATCGATTATCGATATCCAAATATCAATATAGCAATATTTCCGAATAAAACGACTAAATAAATTTCAGTTACAAAAAATTTCATATCGCACATGTATTTTTAAAGTCTCACAATTCAAAAATCAACATTTAAAAAAAAATGTAAAATTCTCACATTTTTGTATGGAAAATCTAAAGTGTACCTGAATTATCTTTTAATGCCAATCGGAAGTGAGATGTATCAGAAGGGATTTGAAGTTAATTCGATACATTTTTGACATTTCATTGAAGACTATATATAAAACTTAAACATTAAGATAAATAAAAAAAAAAGATTTTTGAGTTGTATCACTTTTGAATGTTAGTTAAAAAAATAATTAGAGAAATAAATTAGAAAATAGCAAGAAGTATTTATTATCTATAATATTTTATGTTAATTAATCTGCAAGAGCATTAAATATCCGGACATTAGTAACATTCTCGTAGTAACTTTGGCTCTGAATGTACATCAAATCTGGTCAGAACTGGAAATGCCTAATGTTTTTCAATCGGGCAGTAGAAAAACTAATAAGTAAGAAAAAAACAAATGAAATATACAGAGTGTAGTACGGTCCCGCTCAGCCAATAGGATTCGATTATTCATAATTAAATCACCTGATGTCTTCCATTTTACTTATTTTGGTCAGTTATATTTAAGATGTCGAGTTGTTCTCTTCTGCTTACGCTCGTGTGGTGCGGTTTTCGGTTAAGTTTAATGTTTTATAATCAGTGTTAAAGTGCTTTGTGATTTATTAGTGCTTTAGTGTGTTTTGTTATATAATAATAGAATTAAATTTATTCTTCCTCGGAATCATTTGGTGCGGTTTTTATTTTTTTAAGTTTAACGTTTCAGTAAGTGTTACAGTGCTTTATAATTTATTAGTGTGTTTTATTTGTAATAGTAGAGTTAAATTTTCCTCTTCTGATTATTTTATAATCAATAAATTTCTCGAATTGGTTGGCAAAACCTATAACACCAGGAGCGCATGTAAGTTTTTAACTTTTTGATTTATGAATTGCTGTTTGTATATGGTTAAATTAGTGATGTGTCGGTAAAAAAAAATATTCGAATCTCGATTTAAATCTTTAATAGCTATACATCAATCATCAAATACATCTTTTCAACAAACTGAAGCTTGCAGTAGCAATGGATTTCTTTTTTTAATTCCGTACAAAAGAGGCTTGTTCATTAAAGTGGAGAATCGATGTATAATAATTACATAATTAAATATAACAAAACTGTCAGTCAGCGGTATCGATCGGTCCCTAGGAATCGACTTTGGTCAACATTTATGTACTTGTTTTTTGTTTTTTTTTCTTTTTTTCTAATGTAAGCTATGATATTTATGTTCAATGAATTTCTGAATACATAATAGATATGTATTTCAGAAAAATGAGTGTATACTGGTACATATAAATACATTTATGTAAGATAATGTTGACCTGACAAGCACCTAGGGTTGGGCAATAGTCGATAGTTAGCAGTATCGATAGGCCGATACTATCGTTGTTGATAGTTGCTTCCTTTTTTTCCAAAGCTATTCAATAAAGAATTTCAAATAATTTAATAAAATTCAATAATCTACTTACATTTGAAATTTGCAGGATTATAAATTAAAAGATTATAAAATAAAGATGAGAGACAAAACTAATTTATTTGAACATACAATAATAATGAACAAATCAAATATTCAGAAACGAAAAATAACGAAATAGTTAATTTCAAGAGTCAAGTGTGCTCCTTGAGCCACATATTTTCCGAAAGAAAAACTAGCATTTCTGCTTTCCTTTGGCTTAATCTTTGAGAGAACCCTTAATTTCTAGGAATTCCGAATTCAATTTCAAAAGAACTCGACACTGGACAGAGACAGATCAGCATAATTCCGAGAGTTTCAAAACTTGAGGGTAAAAAAGATCTATCGATAGTCAACACTATCGATAGTGTCCATTGATATACATTACCTATCGATATATCGATAGTAACTATCGACTATCGCCCAACCCTACAAGCACCTGAGGGGTAGGCTTGGTCTGTGATGGGAAGATTACTTAATGTCGGATCTTATCAATTTTTTTACGGTTTTTTGAGAGGTTATAATAATATGTTAAACCTTTCTAATACCTTTAAGTCGATAACCTTTGATATTTTTTTTTATAATGACTACTACTATTTACTTATTTCACTCATAGATTTAAGAGACGTAAGCCAAAAAATTGATCAAGAAGATTGATATGAATCATTTAAGCATTATTGGTCATTAGGGAAGTTACAATGTCTTATAATACTACAACGCTCACCATTTTCCGAAAAAAAAACTATCCACAAAACTGAAAATCTCACAAATATGGTATGACCAAATTAATGATTGCGTATCGATTTCGTTAAGAAATTCTCTTATAAAACCGGGAAAACATTGTGTTGTCATACAAAAGTTGATGGTCTTACAAATCAGTTATTTGCGTAAATAAGACATTATGCTAATCGCTTAGTAAGACATTGTGACTTCCCTAAATAAGGTGAAGATCAAACTGTTCTTTAGGTCCCAAGTCTGTAAAATTAAAGGCTACATGTATTCTGCTTCTATAGGAACTTTAATACTTAATCCGAAAACGTGGTCAGCATTTCAAAAATGTTTAAACCAAGTGGAGTGATATCTCTTATGGCAAAAAACGTAGTTTCCTCAAAAAATAATTTTTGATTTATCGTATATCTGTAACGGATTGGAATAGAAAGGTAATGTCTGCGGCATTTTTCTTCATTTTTGATCTAGTTTAACCCCTTTTTGTTTTTTATTTTATACTAAGAGGGATTCACCCTGTGTATATCGAATAGAATAGAATAGATAAATAATTTTATTCTGGGACCAAGTCCCTTAAGAATAACAAATTGTACAGAAATAAATGATATTAGATACATCTGGTCAGAGACATGATGAATAAATAAGATGAAAAAACAACCAAAAAAAAAATTAAAAACAATAAAGTAAAGAAGAAATATTAATTTAACAATGATAATGTATACATAGTAATGTAATATATGAACAGGAAAATAAGAAAATATTCTACTAATGAAATAATAAATAGGTTATATACAATAGGTTATATGCTACTTATATACAATATAATAACCCAAATGTTGTATTCGGAATGAGAAAAGATTATTTTAATTGGTAACACTGAGTGTGTTTCAGAAAGACTTACGATATAGGTATATATGTGTGGTACATATAGGTATATATGTGTATATATATATATGTATATATATATATATATGTATATATATATATATATATATATATATATATATATATATATATATATATATATATATATATATATATATATACATTACAAACTGACACAATGTCTGACATTGTAGAGCATGGATTAACCACATACTATTGTTTTGAACGTTTTCACCTCTCAGACGAGAAATCATGCCACTGCGAGAGGAACACAAAAATTGATTTCAATTGATCAAGACAACTGTACTAGTTGGATAAGAATGTTTACTTTCAGAAAACATATTTTTTTAAGAACTAAATTTTGTAAAAGAAGGAATTTTCTAGACAAGAACTTCAACGTTGAAGTAGTCCAGTCAATGAGTGCTGAAATGAGGGACGTAGAGTGCATGGAATATCCGATCATTTCTGACTTCACAGCTTCGTTAGGAATAGTTAGAAGGTAAACATTCCAAAAGTCCCCCCCCCTGGGGAGGGGGTGAGCTAACGGTGGGGGGAGGGAAGAAGTTCAATTTTTATGGTATTTCGATTATATCTCTAAAATGGTTAACTCTAGAAAAATATGTTTCAAATAAAAGCTAATTAAATTTCCTATAAAATTAATTTTATAAAAATTTGTCATAATTCTAACCGTGTACGAGATATTCTTTATTAAAAATCGGTGAAGAAATGTTACCTCACTTTTTGTCAAACTTTTGCTTCTAGTGCTTTCAACTATCGTTTCTCGAAAAAAACGTCAGAATCAAAATGGTAGAGCGTTAAATTTACTTTAATTTCATATATACGTTTTTGGTATTTGAAGCAAGTTTTTAACAAAAGTGAGTAAACATTTTTTTATTTCTAAAATTATCTATTATTAATAATGTCTATCTCGAAAACCGTTGGAATTTATATAAAATTTTTTATGAGAAATGTAATTAGCTTTAATTTTGATTTGAAACATATTCTTCTATAGCCAACCGTTTTTGAGATATAATCGAAATACCATAAAAATTGAACTTCTCCCCTCCCCTACCGTTAGCTCACCCCCCGGGCGCGGGGCCTTTAAAATGTTTACCTTCCAACTATTCCTAACGAAGCTGTGAAGTCAAAAATTATCGCATATTCCATGCACAGTACAATGTGTTTATTGAATGGACTAAAGATAAAATCTTATAATCATTGAATATGAGTAATTTTTTATCTAAAATTATCAATAGGCCCTACAAAAAGAACAACAACAATATTTTTAAAAGGCCAGCTGCTTAATATTATAATATAATCAAGAAGGCGGAACAACCTTGAAATAGTCAAAGGAATTTAGGATATATATTTATATTTTTTAAAATTTTTTTATTTGTGATGTTTTGGACGCCTCTTCCGATGGCTTAGGGACTAAAAAGAGATGATTGAAGGCTGATGTGTGAGCCAACAAGAAGCGGTTCCAGAATCGCCTAGCTCTATAATTTTCTAAATGCGTATAGCACGAAACAATCTCTAGAGTAACCTCGAATTCCAAACCTAAAGGTTTTAGATTGTTTCGGCAGCGTTAACCTGACAAAATCCGACCCTATAATTACCATGTTATCTTATCTTTGATGTGAAAAAAGTATATATTAAAAAAAAGGAACTAATTTCGGCACGGAGGTTTAGAGTAACATCAAAATAATTGTTAAATCTATTAGCATTCCATTCAAATTGCATGCTAAAGTACTTTTTTTTTATTTTTAATCTATTTTCTAGTTTCCTAAACAGCCAAGTGCGTGTCGAGCCCAAAAATAAAAATAATTTGTCTATCATTTTTTTAGAAGCGTATATCGGAGATGTTCAATTTTCCTCCTAATATTGTTTTTGTCCTAATATACTGGTTTTAAAGTATAGAAAATAAAATAAACGTTCTGAAAGATTTTCTTCTTATAAAAATAAATTTTAAACATAGTTAAGAAATAACTTTTCCATGCTCTTTTAATAGCTTGAGAATTCGGTATTAAAAATATTCTAAAAGCGCATTTACTATCGAGTTTTGATTATGAAATCTTTTTACTGTTTTAAAGTAGTTAGGTATGGTGAGAGGTCAAGAGAGTAGGGTGGATGGATGATGCTCATATCAAATCTCAAAAGATTTTGAAGTGACTAGTGAAAAATATTATATTACAAAAAATAAAAATAAACAGTATAAATATCATTTAAATGAACATTATTTCAATTTTTAAAAGTTTTGCGTTTATTTTTTACACTGCTGTATATCAAGAAGTATTTTCTATAATATATCTAACTGGAAAACTATCGTATAATTTTCGATCTGATGGAAACCAACAGAGCTTGATCGTGCCAAAATGTTACATTTTTGAGAGTGAAAACCCACTGTCAAAAGACGTATCCATTTCAAAAAAGTTTTAATTTTTAATAATAATTTATTAAAATAAACAAAACGCAACCACTTTAAGTTATCTCAGCTCCTATTAACTATTGTCTATATCTAATGCACGAAGTTATGAGACATAATTAATAATTGCCAATTAATTGATACAAAAAATGGAGTCAGCCTACGATGATAAATGACACTTAAGATAATCCAAAGTGTTTATACTGCTTAGGTTTCTCCATTAGTAGAATAAAACTTGTTTCATTAATACTAACATATAGTGTTAGTATTAAATTAATGCATCCTACCATACCAGCGGTAGTTCTATCTAACTCACTTTTATTAATTTAAACTAATAATCCTATCTGATCTTTGAAAAGTAACCTGACCATAATTTTGTTTTTTTTCTTTTTAACTATTTATTGATATTTTTACAACTGTATATATATATATATATATATATATATATATATATATATATATATATATATAAAAAAAAAATATAAATCTTCGACAAAAACGCACGTCACAAAATATGCATCCACGTCGAGATCGTAACATACAGGCCAACACTTTAGAATCTCATAATACGTCTCAAAGGCAGTTCGAGAATTCGATGGGAAGATAACATATCTCATGCCATAAATATACTATTTAAGGTGGCCACTTATGTTTTCAGACAGTGCCTGATTGATAATATCACTCTTATTTAGTTAGATTTGACAGGATTGAATATATATATTTTTTTTTTTATAGTCTATCAACTTATATTATTAATATCTGTCTTATAGGCGTAGAATATCTCTGTAATTAAGTTGTTTTCATTTCTGTTCAATTTAAGTTCTCTCAAGCTATCGATTAGTTTTAAAGAAAATATTTTTAATTAAAAACACCTGCTGGGCTTGAGGCTTAAGTGTAGCATGTCGGATTATGTAGCAACCGGTTCTGAAGCGGCAAGTGTATTAAACAGCAGTGTAGGCGTAAGATTGGGTCTTGTTTGGGTAGTAACATGTTGAATATTTTAGAGTAGAAACCGATTTTTAGACATAATATATATATATATATATATATATATATATTTTTTTTTTTTTTTTATTCTGATTTTTAGATTTAGCACTTTTGCCCTGAAAGAAGCAATTAACCCAATTGCATATTACTTCCTACTACGGGTCATTTTAATATGATTTAAACAAAAAGTGGATAATAAATGAAAAATATTCTTTACTCCTAAAATTAGAATTTATAATTTTAAATATCGTCAAAAGACGTTTTGAAGGAACACAGTGGACAAAGCACGGTTTGATGAAGTCACTGTTTGCTCAAAAGTACACAAAATAAAAATTATAATTACATAATAGATGATGTATGTTAATGACACTCATAATGTTTGGAGAATATTTTCATTTTCTTATCAGTCACTAGTTTTTAAATATGCAGTTTACATCTTTCATTTTCTAAACAGCCACAAGCTTCATCCTCTTCCACAACATTTTTAACACTTGGAGAATCAAAAAGTACATTCTTTATAACCCCAGTGTAAACGATTATTGTCAATGTTTTGATTGTTGTCAATAATGCAGCGTTCCCATTGGCTTAGCATGGACAAAGCATGGTTTGAACTAAAAACAGGTTATGGACAAAACACTCATTGCTTAAAACCCTGATTTTGTTTGCTAATTTTGGGTGGGGAAAAGCTTGTTTTTATGGCTAATACTCATCACATATTGTACGGTTCTGAAAAACAAATCTAGTGGTACAGAAATCACAAAAAAAATTTTTTTGTGACAAAACACGTTTTGAAAGTTACCTCCTCATATTTATATTTATAGTAATTCAAACACTTTTGTATATATTCCAGTGAAATGGGTATACAAAAAGTCGGATAGTTTTGATTTTTTGTTATACTTTTTATTATTGTGTTTATTTACTAAAATCCAAGTTTTGAACCTTTTGCTCGCTGGTTAGTAGCGTCAAAAGGTAAAACATTCTCAATCTTTTCATAAAATATCTTTTGAACGGTTGATTTAAAAAAAAAAAAATGTTATTAAAAATTAAGGTAGACTAAATTGGCTACAGTTTGAGCAGAAAATAATCTGTGTAGCTTAAAAGGGGACTGATATATAGACTTACAAATTTTCTAAATAAAATGGCGAAGATAGTGATTTTTTTTTGGAAAATATTTCTTATTTATTTTTAATAAATTCTCAAACACAAACAAACATAATGAATAACTGAATTTTTAAATGGATTTTCCCCTTAGTTATATCCACGTCAAATGGCGCTGTCGATACATGGTGTTCTTTAATGATTTGAAGTACAGTTTGTAAACATTTTAATAAGATTTTCCACGATGATTATAGTTATCATGATTATATTTAATTTTTTCATTTTGATATTTATTACAAGGAAAACAAAATCAATAAAACATATAAATAATTGTTTCGCTCATTTACATTATCTTTATATATCTTAGGCCTACTGGATGAGGAAGTTACAGACAAAAAAAAAAAAAAAAAATTATGTCGATGGAACTGACATTTACAAATTATAATGTCAAGAACAAAATAATAATAATAAAAGAGACATTAGGCAATAATTTTTTAGGCAATCTTCGTTGTAGGCTGATATCGTGAGAAATTTTTTTTTTCAATGTTAAATCCCAGGGTTAAAATATTCTTAAAATGGATAAAAAAAAAATGTTGTGTTCTTTATTATAACCATAAGTAATAAAGTCATTATTTCTAAGATTATATATATATATATATATATTATATATATAATATATAATATATATATATATATATATATATATATATATATATATATATATATATATATATATATATATATATATATATATATATATATATAATGTGTATATATATGTATCTATGTATGTAAATTATTGTTAGTTTTATGTTCCTTTATACCTCTGCAATCCTTCTCCAAGACGTGCTAGTGTTGATTTGTGATCAAAACTTTGACAATTGAAGCACTTCTTTCATCAGAAAAAAAAAGTTTGAAATTTTTCAAATTTTGAAAATCGATTTTCACCAAAAAGTTAAGTGTTATAATTTTTTTTTTTTTTTTTTCAAGTGATATGATTATAGAGTTAGACTTAACATAGTCTTAGCATGCTCTAGCATGAGTTTCATTGAAAAATAATTATCCTGAATGTTTTAACATGGCCGTTACTATGACTGTGATCATATGATCATGCCCGTCTTTCCCCACGACAATTTTTTTTAATTGTTGATCTAACATTAATTGTATTGTTAATTGAAAATAGGTTAATAAATATGCATTTAGAATCATTTTTTAACTTTTAGCTAAGTCGTAAACTTTACAAATTAAAACCTTTTCCTCCTTTAAAATTATAATGTTCTCTCTAAATATTGTTCATTATTAGCAAAACCTAAAAGTAGTTACAATCATCCTAGCTTCTCAAATTTCATTCCATTCTCTTACCTATCTACCCTTTCAGGTAGCAATGTTAGTGTTGATAGTTATCACTAGTAATGTCCTTTTACTGATGCTCCAGGTAACGTCCGCTGTTAAATGTTAGATAGGATTTCACAAAAAATATCAATCATGTGTTAAATAATTATTTATTGTCTGTTTGTGATGTATATCAGTTAAAAAAATATATATATTTTGTTAATAAAAGCGTTTCTATTATGAAATTCAAAAATTTACAACATTCTTTACGTACTGAACTCATCTTGGGGAACGCCTAGATCATAGAACACGGCCAATTATGAGAAAACAGTAAGCCTGATTTTTGAAAAACGATTTTCTTGAATTTTAGCATGTGTACTAACAAAGAAAAAAAGAAAAGATCTTCTTACGATAGAATTTTTACGATTTTTTTTGCTCTTCCTTGGAGGATTAAGTTTAGATATTTTTCTATAAATAACATTTTTGCTTGCGAATGGCATCGTTTGTAATTCTCACCACTTTTGGAATATATCCAGTATTTTCCAGTATTAACAATGGAATATTAGATAAGTTTCCTTGCTTACTAATGGGATTCAGCTCGATGTGGGTGGCGAATGTCCGAATGTCCTTCTTCACATCCCTTCCGAACTCTTCCCTCTGTGTGTGTTCCAGCGATCTCTTGGAGAATCGGAATTGCCTGTTATTCAAAGAATGAATTGGTGCCTTCACTGTTCTGCATATAGGAGCAGCAGTTGTCATTTTTACGGCCTTTTTTGCAAATATTATTTTCATTCTTGCAATATTTCCATTTATGGAAAGTGATTATATCAGTGCATGAACCAGTTAGAAATAAATTATTCACCAGCATATTATGCCTTTATAATTTATCAATTTTTTTTTTAAAATAAAAATTACCAGCTGAATAACTCAAGGGATATACAAGCATATCGTAGATCTACGAATGAATCGATACATGAACCGAACATTGGTTTATCCGGAAATTAATGCAAGTTTATGTTTTTAAAATTTAACTATATAATAAATAATTTGAAAATATTTGTATTAATCATAATACGCTATATTCCTCTCAAAACATCTGTTCCAACCTGTCCGCTCCTCTCAATAGAATTTTCAATCCTTATCATTAATCATCTAAAAGCTCATTTTTAATCGACTTTTGATTAGTTAATTTTTATCGTTTAAATATTAGTCCTATTTAAATCATTTATTTAAATTAATGGTAGGGGAAGGTGCTGTACCTAAAGCACAGTTGTACCAGTGTACTTTTTTAATAAAGATAGAATGGGAGGAGGGAAATTCATTTTAGGACCTACACTTAAAAATTTTCAAGTCAGTAATATTTCATTGAGTTGTCCGATAAATATATCATAACTTCATATGTTTTCATATCAGTTATCGCTTACTGGTTTTGTGGAACAGAGCTTTCCGCACAACATGGCGTTCAGTTTTACCGGTTTACACCATTGCCAGCTAAACCTGTTGACCGATGGTTAAAGTGTCCACAGGTAATTAACAGATTTTTCTCTTTGTTTATTAATTCATTATCTCAATTATAAATATTTTGGAAAAATTTGTAGGCATTCCGCCTAATGATTCGAATTTTTACATAAAACATTCTGTGACACTCGTTAATAATAATTATAGGTATATAAAAGATTTATTTTTGTTAAAAGGTTTAAAAATAATTTGTTTCTATTTACTTTCATGCGCTAAATTTATTGTTGTCACCTTTCTAGTTCAATAATATCAAGTCGACTTTTCTAGTTTAAATATTCTATTTTGTTTAGTACATTTTATAAAAAATTATTGCTGATGTCTTTCTCTAAATATTATTTCCATTATCCCTATAAACTTATGAAGAAATGAATGTCCGTTGTTACAACCACTAGTGTCCACAGGTACAAAGGGGGAACGTACCTATGGACACTAATCAGTAAGTTACGAAACATTATTTTCTGTAAAAATAAAATTATTTTTCAAAATAAAGACACCAGGGTTCGATAGCCCCTTAAATTTCTTATCTAATGGTACAATAACCACTCAAATAGATAAAGCACCGAAAATTAGAAAAAAATATAAGTGAAAATTGTCCACTGGTACAGCACCTTCTCCTACTCAGCAGGCATCTATACATCGATAACAAACATCGATTCCCTCAGTATCGGAAGGTACATCGCCCTCGACTAATAAGAAGGGACAGCCTTGAGAAGAGACGAGTAGATAGGGACTAGTTCTAGGGCATTAGGATGCTAATCCGGTCCTAGTTCTTCACCGCCATCCTTTTTTTTTTTTTTTTTTTTTTTTTTTTTTTTGCCCTTTTTTATCGAATGTTATCAAGTTTTTTCTTTAATAGTTTCCCTTCTAATGTATAGATTCTTTTTTACCTATCTCTTCTGTTGTTAGTCAATGGAAACGCGCATATTTAAGAATTTAACTGACCAAAGGTATCGTATAATGGTAGTGGTGGGTATCGTAGGTCATAATCAAGCTTTGAATATCAATAAACGAAATATCGGTGGCCACAAATATCGATACATCAAAATACTTTTTTATTGAGTTAATTTTTTTTATTGAAATGCCATTTTAAATACTCTATCACGTTATAATAATATTTTTATTGTATATGTTTATTGTATCATTTTAATTCATTTATTTTACAACTTAAATATGAACGGAATTATTTCAAATGTTTAATTTTTTTTATTTTACAATTTCTTGTAAAGTAACTACCCACTGGCAGTACTTCAATAAAAGTTCAATATGAAAAGGTCCAGAGCCCTTTTCTTTTCAGATGCCTCGAATGGTTGTCAGAAATAGAATGGAAAGCAGGTTGAGAGATAAGTGGATTTTAATGGTCAGGGGGATTATTATGATGATACTATGACAAGGTCTTTACCGATAAGTTTATTAGTAAAAATTAAGGAGTATTGATGTTTTTTCGAACGGTTTTATTTTGTATGGATTGCATATTATTGTTATGTATTGGATTGTCTAGCTGTTCATACTCACAGAGCACTAAAAAATAAGAATTTGATACTCTGCAACTGCTGGTTAATATTACCTTGTCGGATCACCAGAAGAAAAAAAAACATATCAGCTAAATAGATATCAATATTATGTCGTCAACAATGCAACTCCCACATATCATCTTTTAGGGATTGTCGGAAAAGTAACTTTCCCAAAATGTTTCCGCTTAATACTTTGTGGGTGAGATGGTTTGCCATCGAAAATAATCGCTTTGTTGGCACTCAAGTACTAACAATAGCAACAAATTTCCAAGCCAACCTACATAAAATGTCAAAACTTGCCCTTAACCCTAGCCTACAGTAAAGAGAGTTCCTCTGTTTATTTTCTTTCCACTGAAGAACTTAAATACAAAGAAAGTTCAGTATCAATTCTATATTATGCTGGCTCGAGTCTCCAGTCTTTGCGTATCTAAAACGTCAAAGAATTATCTTGTGAGTATAGTCCAGTCAAAAAACACATTGTAGAGTGCATGAAATATGCAATAATTTTTGGCTTCATAGCTTCGTTAAGACTATCTAGAAGGTAAACATACTAAAAGTCCCCGCCCCTGGGGGTGAGCTAACGGTGGGAGAAAGGGGAGAAGGTCCCATTTTTTGAGGTCTTTGATTATATCTCGAAAACGTTGGACTCTATAAAAATATGTATCAAATCGAAATTAAAATTTCCTATAAAATTGATTGTATACATATTTGTCGAAATTTCAACGATTTTTAGAGCTATACGTTATTGAATAACAATGATTTTCAGGAAAAAATTACCTCACTTTTTGTGAGAAACATTTGTTTCTAGTGCCTTCCACGATCGTTTCTCAGAAAAAATTACAGAATAAAAATTGTAGAACATTGAATTTCCTTTAATTTCATATATACGTTTTTGGCACTTGAATAAAATATTTAACAAAAAGTGAGGTAAAAAATATTTTTTTGTGAAAATTATCGATTTTCAATAACGCATACCTCGCAAACCTTTGGAAGTTCGACAAATATGTATTGAAATAATTTTATAGGAAAATTAAAAAGCTTTAATTTTTATTTGAAACATATTTTTCTAGAGTCTACTGTTTTCGAGATATAATCGAAGACCCCAAAAATAGGACCTTCTTCCGTTTCTCCCTCCGTTAGTTCACCCTCAGGGGGAGGGACTTTTAGTATGCTTACCTTTTAACTACTCATAACGAAGCAGTGAAGCCAAAAATGATCGCATATTTCATGTACTTTACATCTCTCATTTCAGCACTTATTGACTGGGCTATTATTTAACCCTCCTCCCCTACCCATTTATCCTATGACACAATTGCTACTCCTGGGTCGTGCACGAACCATAGCCTTGAAATTCACCTTGCCATTTAAAAATCAATCATTTAGGGTTTAAAATAAAAAGTACAAGACTTATAATTATAGAAACATAATATTTATTTATGAAAAGGCGAACAATAGTAAAAAAAAAAAGTAATTAATTGAAGTAACAAGGTATATAAAAAAAAATCACGAACAGATAAATATTACTTGACAATTAAATTATAGTATATAACAAAGTTCCATTAAACTATGTGCATTATGTATTATAATACAATATAGGTTTTCTTCTATTCCAATCTTGTTTCTAAATTATTTATTCGCGCTTTTTTCCAAACAAGATGGGCAATCCCATTTTGTGCTTACCACAAATGGATTGTTGCCAAAGCTGACAATTCGAATTACTTTTTCGATCCTTCCTCCAAGAGCAGGCACTGTACCTAATACGTTTTGAGGTAGAAGATTTTTTGGACTCTGGCTCAACAATGTCTTTTTGAAGAAAATGGCTTATTGTCAACGTGGAGTTGTAAAATTCTATGAATTCTGGTTTGTTGATGGCTTCATCTACAGCATCTAATAAGTTCATCGCGGACAGAAGTACAACACATTTATTTTTTTTTTTTAGGGGGGGGGGATGTAACACAAGATGGTTTTTGTGTCATCATAAAAATATTTTGATGATCCAACAGCTTGGCCTCTTGGATCGACCATAGATGGAGAAAGCTCTCTCTTGGTTTTTCTTATGGTCCCAACCAATGTATGTATTCCAGAGTGAAGAAGTATAAAATTAATATATATCTCCCTGGTCAGAAATATATTCGTTATCGTCGGCTACATCGTCATCGTTCACGATAAATTCGTATAAATAACGGGATAAATTCGTCGTCAGGTTCACTGCTTATTGCTAAACCATCTTCTTCCCTAATAAATAAGCGACTTTCGGCCATATTTGCTGCAAAGCAAAGCGAAATAATTAGACCAGACATACGAAAACAGTTAATAATATTCATGACATATAAGCTACCCCTGGGTCTTACCTACGCGACCCACACATAGGTATTTGGGCACCTCGCACCTTTACTTCTCACTCAGGAGAGTGCAGGTGTCGACAAAACAGCACCGGGTAGCTCACGACCCAGTGGGTAGGGGAGGAGGGTTAAGCCAAATTTTATAAGGTCTTGTTTAATTATTTTTAAACTATATATTGTTGTATGTTGTAGATTATAATATAATACAAAACGATGTAGTGTAACGTACGTAACGATATGATCAATATTTGAAAGAAAAAATATCGATATTAAAAGTGGTACCGTCAAAGAAAGTTATCGATATTTTTAACAAATCGTGTAGCGATATCGATCCTTATATAATTGACATGTGTTTCAAGTTTGAGCCATCTTGTTTTGTTTTGTCATATGATTCTTTATTTTATTTGTATTAAAACGGATTATTAAGAATCATACGCATTTCCATAGAATATTCTTCATAGCCCTATAAACTATGCTTTTTTCATTATTTTATTTTTTTTAATCTTATTTATTGGTTAGAAGCGGAATTATGATAGGAATATTACACGTGTATACAATTAAAGTAGATTGAAGAATGATGAAATTACTGGCGCATATATAATGAATTCGATTTTTATAAAAAGTTAATGTTATGTGAACCTGGAATTCAACTACCTATTGCTAAATATTCTGTTTGACGTTCATATCATTTTTTTTTTTTTTTTTTTTTTTTTTTTTTTTAATATCAAGAATACATGATGAAAATATTTTTATAAAAAAATATATAAAAAATATAATTAATTTTTTTTTTTTTTTTTTGTTGCTGTCTTTTCTTTTATTATCAGTCTTCCGGTGTTCCTCAAGGTAGCACCCTTGATCTCATCCTGTACACTCGATGTATACAGATCACAACCCAAACCATACTAGTTCTATTCTTATCACGTACACACACATGAATATTTACAGTAATTAATGAATCGATTCTAGTTTCCTATTAGGGAAAAAAAAAAAAAAAAAAAAAAAAAAAAAAAAAAAAAAAAAAAAAAAAAAAAAAGCCGTCCTTTGTTAGCTAGGTGTTCTACTATTGGCTTTGTGAAACATCTTTTAATTTTTAACTTTTTATTTCCCTCCATTGCGCCCCAAACATTCCTATCTTATATCACATTCTTGCAATGATGGCGTCGAAAAATCTCAGAAAATTTTCTCTTCTTATTTCTCCTGCCACTTCCTGTCCTTCAGTATCGATTAACAATGTTCCATTAATCCCTGCTGAACAGATCTGCTACCTAGAACTCCATCTGGATAAATGTCTTATCTTGAATCCATTTAGAAGTCTAAAATGCAGTATAGTGGAATCATCAAAATTCGTCAGTGCAGCGGTCTTTCATCCTGTAAAATTTTCTCTGTAATATTTTTTTTTCTTAAATCGATTTATTGAAATTTACCACTGTACATATATATACATTAAGTAAATGAGCTGATAACGATAACGAGTCAAAACCTAAAAAGAACTACTCATCAGTAGCAGTTCAATAAAAATTCTACACTTGAAGATCTCTAGGCCGCCTTTTTTTCAGTCGCCTCAGAGGATTATCGGGAATGGAGTGGAAAGCAAGTTGAGGAACTAATGGATTTGAGTGGTTATGGAGCTTACTGTGAAAGGATTAATATCTGTTTTGGGCTAACTCGGCAACATATGAAACATTAAGGTCTTTATGGATAAGTTTATTGGTGACAAAGTAAGGGCATGCAGGATTTTTCGTAGGATTTTGGATTGTAAGGATTAAATACGAGATGAATTGGTTTGTTTATTACAGCCCCAAAGCTCAACTCCGTACGTCCAAATAGGTCTAATAACAGTCATGTAAATAAGTCTTTTGTAATTAATTGGGAGCTTTGATCGTATGTCTAGTAAATGTTGAAGTAGTCTGTAACGACGAGTAGTTTCTTGTCGCTTTAGTCTTCTGTGATATTCCTTTTAGAAGATTAGATGTGGTTTTGCCTTCAGCATAAGCGACCACGTTTCGTACGTATAATAAACTGTTGGAAAGGCTACCAAGTATAATAATTTTTATGTTTTGGGACATCCTCATACGAGACTTATAAGACAAGAAAGTGCTCGTCGTTTCCGATCACTTCAACATTTACTAGACAAAAGTTTAAAGCTCCCAATAAATTACAAAGACTTATTCACATAACAGTAATAAGACCCATTTGGTCATAGGAAGTTGAGCTTTGAGACTCCACTAAACCTTCCAATTCTTTTCGTATCCAATCCTTACAATCCAAAATCCTTCGTAAAATACTCAATGCTACTTATTATGTCACAAAAAATTTAGCTATGAACATCTTAATGTTCCATATGTTGCTGATTTGGCCCAAACCAGACACTTGTCCTTTCATAGTAAACTCTATACCCACTCGAATCCACTAGTTTCCTAACTTTATTGCCACTTGATTCCCGATAGCCCTATGAGGCGTCTTAAATTAGTGGCCTAGAGATAAAAATAAGTGTCTGTGATTGTGAAGTTTTATGCTGAAAAACTCGAATCAATAATCAAACAGAATTTACAAGACTTTCTACAGTTCTTTGAAGATATTTTATTGGATGGTGGCGACATTAGTTCGGTAGATTTGAGGTACTATTGGGCAGTTTTGGGTTTTTATAAAAATCAGGTGAAACGTGTGTGGCTGATCATTGATAGTTGGCAAGCCTTCGATTACTTTGAAACTATGTAAGCAGAATTAATTTTTATTAACTTACCGTATTTCTTGACATTCAAGCAATCTCCAAAGAATGTTTATGCATATTAGAGAAAAACTATTACAAGAGTTACAGACTACTTCAACATTTACTAGACAAACGTTCAAAGCTCCCAATTAATTACAAAAGTCTCATATAAATGACTGTGATTAGACTCCTATGTGGACGTAGGGAGTTGAACTTTGGGGCTCCGCAAAACCATCCAATTCATCTCATATCCAATCCTTCCAATCCAAAATCCTTCCAAAAATCCTCAATGATCTTTACTTTGTCACCAATAAACTTATCCATAAAGATCGTAATGTTCCATAGGTTGCTGATTTAGCCCACACCAGGTACCTATCCATTCATAGTGACCTCCAGAACCACTCAAATCCACTACTTTCTCAACTTGCTTTCCACTCCGTTCCCGATAATTCTCCGAGGCGTCTTAAAATAAGATGGCCTAGTGTCCTAGTGTAGAATTATTATTGAAGTGCTACTGATGAGTAGTTCTTTTCAAGTTTTGGCATGTTATTGTAATCGTTGTCAATACATTTACTTGATGTATATAAATAAAACAAAATTATTACAAGAATTTATGAAATCGGATGGATTATACTCGGGATGGATACGTCTTTTTTTTTTTTTTTTTTTTAATTTAAAAAGGATAAGGTAAGCCTTGGTAATAGAAGATCCATACATACTTATATATTAGAAAGTATAAGTAATTTTATAAAGTTAAACTAAGTATTAAAATTTAGAAATAGCTATGCACCCAGAAAATATTTTTATGACTTTCGCAGAACGCTTTGGCATCTACGCCGATTAGGTTGAATCCTCACCAAGGTTAGAAGTAAGTGGGTTGGAGTGGGTTTGGGGTTTAAAAAGGAAGGTTTGGTATTTCGGGCCCGATCAGCAACATATTGAACACCAAGGCCATTTTGGATTATGACATAATGAATAGCCTTGAAGAATTTGCGAAAAAATTTAGATTGCAAAGATAAGGCATGATTCCTTATGCCCAAATATGCTTGACCATATTTTAACCTTATTTTAACAGAACCATATTGTGTTTATAGCCGTGAAGAAGTTGGCCGAAACGCCAGCATACAAATAATTTTTTTTTGTTATTAGTTTTCCTTTGATCTTATCCCATTTATAAATGAATGAATAAAAAATAAACTTTTTTTGGAACTGATTGTCCCCTAAGAATAATATATGGCCACAATGACGTTACTGTTGCCTGTCTTCATAAATTTTTAGTAGTTTCAATAATAAATATAATACAAGAGAATTAAATGCCTAAAAATAATAACATTAAAACACTAATTTAATTTGTATATTTACCAACAAAAACAAAAATTTTACAGGAGGCTACGCTGCCCTGCCAAAGAAAAAAGCTGTAACTCAAAAATTGTGAGATAATGACTCATTGGACATATTTGACTTATCGATGGATTCGTTGTAAAATTTTAAAAATAAAATAGAGTTTTTACTGCTTATTTACAGAGCATCGAATCGAAAATATCACAACGAATCCATCGATGTCAAATGAGTGCAATAAGTTATTGTCCCAATTTTTTTAGAAACAGCTTTTCTCTTTGTCAGGGCAGTGTAGGCTCCAGAATTTTTTTTTTTTTATATTTATACATATACAAAGATTTTTAAATTTTATTATTTTTCAGCATTTAAATCTCTATAGCAACCTACTAAACCCAAGATCGCGGGTTCGCAGCCCGGCAGATGACCTTAGGATTTTTTAAAGAGAGTAAAAAATCCTTAGCTATGCCGTCCATCGGAAGGGACATAAAATGGGGTTCCCGAGCCTATGCGATGTCAGGTATTCGTTAAAGATCCCTATCCTAATCATACCTGGATAGGCAAAATTTAGGACTCCCACCGTAGCATCGTCCGATTAGCCATAGCAGCATAAAGTGATGTTAAACGAAATAAACAAACAAAACACATTCTAGAATGCATGGAATATGCAAAAATTTTTGACTGCATAGCTTCGTTAGACTAGCAGAAGGTAAACATGCTAAAAGTCCCCGCCCCTTGGGGGTATGCTATCAGTGAGAGGGGGCGAGAAGGTCCCATTTTTGGGTTTTCGATTATATTTTGAAAACTGTAGACTCTAGAAAAATATGCTACCGATTGAAATTAAAACTAATTAAATTTCCAATAAAACTGTAATTATATATATTTTGTCGTACTTTGAACGGTTTCCGATATATATATATATATATATATATATATATATATATATATATATATATATATATATCATTAAAAATCCATCAGTTTTCGTAAACAAAATTATTTTTACCTCACTGTTTGTCAAACATTTGTTTCAAGTGACAGAAACGCATATAGGAAATTAAAATAAATTTAATGTTTTACAATTTTGATTTTTTAATTTTTTCTGAGAAACGATCGTGGAAGGCTCTACAAGCAAATGTTTGACAAAACGTGAGATAAAAATTATTTTTTTTCTGAAAATTACCGATTTTCAATTAAGTGTTTCTTGAAAACCATTGAAAATTTGACAAATATGTATAGAGTTAATTTTATAGGAAATTCAATTTGCTTTAATTTTTATTTGAAACATATTTTTCTAGAGTCCACCGTTTTCGAGATACAATCGAAAAACCCAAAAATGGGACCTCCTCTCTGTTCACCATTAGCTCACCCCCCAGGGGTGGGGACTATTAGTATGTTTACCTTCTAACTACTCCTAACGAAGCCATGAGGTCAAACATTTTCGCATGTTCCATGCACTCTACACAAATTTCAGCACTCATTGAATGGACTATTAATACGTTACAAATAAACATCCACAATAATCTAAATATCCTGTATGTTACGGAATTGACCCAAATGAGATAGATATCCTTCTATGATAAGCTACGAATCCACGAAACTCCACTAGTCTCCCCTTCTAACTTAGAAAATCCATTAGTCCGGTAACCATCCTCACAATTTTTTGTTTTATATATTCTGACCTCCCAACGTGGGAGCAGAGTAAGATGACCACGGAGAACGATTTCATCATGGGATAGCACAAATGGAAGACAGTTAAAACGGTAAATGCATATTTATTATTAAATATTATTATTTTATATATTACTGTTTTTTACCAAAAAAAAGTGTTATAAAAATATATGACAAAAAAGTGCTATTTCATTTGTTGTTTTTTTCTAAATTTCTAAAAAATGGTGCGTGGTAGAATTTTTTTACTATTGATTCGAATTCAGCACACTTGTAAATATAAAAGTCACAAAAAATATATTCTTCAATGAAGGAGTTACATATATTGATAAATAATTGTATTATACTAAGCATTTACTCCTCTTTGTTAATAGTAAAAACATGTGACATGTTTTTACTATTAATAAAGAGGAATGAATGCTTTGTATAATACAATTATTTGTCACAAAAAATATTTATGGGAGTGAAAAAATATAAATTAAATTTTAAAAAAAGAAGAAAAAATACGCTATTTCAGGTTTTTCAAAAATATTGTTTAATATCGCAAAAATGGTGCTTCAGATTATTCAGAATTTTTTCGCCTTCTGATTCGAATTCAGCATGTATACAAATATAAAAATCAGGAATAATTTCTCAAGGGAGCGAAGTTTTTTTTTTTTTTTTTTTTTTTTTTTTACAGAATTGTTTAATTTCAGTCTGCCATCTATTTATGAAATTGCAATGCATATTTCCTTGTATATAATTAGAAATTATCAATAATGACTCGGTCGATTAATCCAGTTGCAATCGATTGTTTGTTGCTAGAGATCAGGTGTAGTAATTAAGGGATTATACTGCAAGGGGGAAAGGTAATTGTTGAAAAAAGTCAACAAGACCTGAAACCGAAGCCAGGACAGGTAACATTAGTGCTACGGCTTCGTCCACATTTTGCCTCATTGGATCGGGTTGTGGTTTTTTTTTTATTCTTATTTTCGGTTAATGCTTTTATTTTATTTTATTTTATTTTTTATTTTTATTTTATTTTTTTTTTTTACTAGTTTTTAGTCCGGATTAAACGGGAACCGGTTGGGTAACTGTACACACTGTGGGTGGGGTGGATCATGTCTTTATATAGAGCTCGATAGTGAGTAACAAAATATTCCTTGTATATACAGCTTGGGAGGTTCCTTGCCTCTCTAGCAGCATCTGTGACACACTATTTTATTTATTTATTTTTATTGATATATGAGTGGTTCAATTTCAATTAAAAATTTTAACCCATTGACAATGTGAACGCCCCACACCAATTTGTATTCCCCCCACATATAAGTTGGCGTTTTAAGTCACTTTAGTCACAGCATTCCTAAAAGTATTTAAAAAATTGTTTTGGTATCTTAACATTTGATTGGTATGTAAAGATACCATGACTATGTTGAAATGATAATGGCCTAGCCAATGTGAAAATAATATTAAAAATATTACCTTCCAATTCCTTATTTATTTATTTCGCATTTTCTTAGAAGTACATTATGAGGGGCGGGGCCTACTATTAAAATCCATGAAGCCCGTTACAAATAAATATGATTTAATGGTTTAAATTTAAATTTTTTAATGATTATAATAATATGATAATAACTAGTAAATAAACTATGCTTGAAGAAAATCTACATAAGACGGTACCTTGGCCATTTTCTTTTCAGACGCCTCGAAGGTAAAGTATGGTGTGGAAAGCAAGTTGAGATACTAGTGAATTCAAGTAGGTTTGAAACTCATCATGAATGGTAGGCTCACCGTTTGTGGCAATTCTGGACAAAACAACATTCTGGACATTAAGATCATTATAGATAACTTTATTTGCGATATAATTAGGAAAATTGGTGATTTTACGAGGGATTTTAAATTTTAAGGATTGGATACGAGAAGAATTGGAAAGTTTTATGGATACCTCTTTTTTCTTGTCAATGTAATATTAATTTTCTTTCATTTTACGTATACTTGAATAATGAGATGTTTAAATTGTAGACATTTTTTTTTTTTTTTATTTGGCCACTCAACATCTAAGGACTTCTGAACTTAAAAACAGTGTCCTGTTTCTCCAGTTTTGTGTTTTGTGTAAATTAGCTCTATTTCAAATCATATATTCTGCAGGCTCGATTAAGTCTTGCAACGTTGGTCAAAATTTAGGCTCGGTAGATCAATTTTCTGTTTTAAATTAATGACGTCACCCACAACCATCTTATCCTGAATTTAATAATAGCTTGTGAATTAATTACAAATTAAAATAATAAGGAAGATGGAAAGAGAAGTGGTGAACAAATATCTAGTTGCTTCAATAGCCCCAAGTGGTGGTCCTTGGGTTGTGTCAACATCTCAAACCAAGCGGATGCCCCTGCCGAATATCTTCCACTACTGTGTCAACAATGGGCTAATAATGCCAATAATTTTCCATCAAAAATAACATATAGATAACATTAAAATAAATAAATATATTAATAATAAATCAATAATATTCATAGATAAAAAATTATTCATCTGCCATAATAAAATTATAGAGATCATGCTAACATTATTTCCTCTCTAAGCTTTATAATATAAACATAATCATATAGTAATTATTTCTATTTTAAAATAGTTTTATGCCATGTTAGGCCTGTATGGTCGAGCACATGCATGACAAACTATAAAAACTTCCAAGTCTTGCAAAATAAATGACATTAACAAGGTTAGTTGGCTGTTACCCAAGAAGGAAACCAATAGATTTTATTAACTATATTATAAATGTGCACATTAACTCTTTATATATTTATTTATTTAAAAAAAAAAATTAAAAAAACTTAATCTCATAAATAAATAAAGACTAATGTTTTTTATATATATAAACTTTTTCAAATCATGTCAAGGGACATGAATATAAAAGAGATATTGTTTACTTCCCCAAGGTAGATTTACAACCATTATACACACACACACACACACGATTTTTTTTCTTTTAAATAATTTTTTAAAAAAGTATTTACCAGGTATGCAAGTTTAAAATGTCGTTTATTTCTTAAAATATATACACAGTAATTTAAAAAAATGTATAATATATTTTATTCAAAGTACTGACCCTCGCTTTCTACACATTTTGCCCATCTCTCGGGCAATATATGGATACCATTCCAAAAGAATGCTTCATCTTTATTTGAAATCCATTCATCGAGCCATTTTCGTACGTTTTCGAAATTGTTGAAGTGTTGCTCCGCCAATGAGTGTCCCATCGATGAGAAGAGGTGATAATCAGAAGGCGCCAGGTCAGGTAAATACGGCGGGTGGGGTAGGAGTTCCCAACCAAGCGAAGAAATCGTTTCCTTAGTCAATCTGGCTGAATGTGCAGGAGCGTTATCATGCTGAAGAATGACTTTGGCGTGCCTGTGAGCCCATTCTGGGCGTTTTTCGATCAATGCGTGACTCAAATTGATCATTTGTTGTCGGTAGCGCTCGGTATTGACTGTTTCGCCGGGTTTGAGAAGCTCGTAGTAGACTACTCCCTTCTGATCCCACCACACACACAGCATTGTCTTCTTCCCAAAACGATCCGGTCTTGCACTCGATGTGGATGGTTGTCCTGGCGTTACCCATGATTTTTTTCGTTTGGGATTCTGAAAATAAATCCATTTTTCATCGCCAGTTACAACTCGATGCAAAAAACCCTTTCTTTCGTGGCGTAAAAGCAGCATTTCGCACACAGTTTTTTCGTTTTTCCATCTGTCGTTCGTCCAATTCATGTGGAACCCATTTTCCAACCTTTTGAATCTTTCCCATAGCTCTCAGGCGATCGGAAATGGCTTGCCTAGTGACATTCAACTGTTCTGCCATCATTTGTTGGGTTTGGGTATTGTCTTCGTCTAATAAAGATTGCAATTCGAAGTCCTCAAACTTTTTTGGTCGATTTTCTCGTTTTTGATCAGTAACATCAAAATCACCACGTTTGAAACTTTGAAACCAACGTTCACATGTCCTGACGGTTGGAGCAACATCGCCATAAGTCTCAACAAGAATTCGATGACATTCAGATGCCTTTTTCTTTTGATTAAATAAGAAAATCATGACATGCCGCAAATGCTCTTTATTTGGCTTAAAATTAGACATTTTTAACACCAAAGAAAGGTATGATACGTCCACGTAAACGACTTAAAAATAACTGACTTTTGTAAACAAATGACTAACAAACAAAATAGCGTTTAGAGATAAGCAAATCCTTCAATAGGCTAAGAGCGCATTCTATTGGAATTAAAACGACATTTTAAAAACTTGCATACCTGGTATTGGTATTTAAAACTGTATACATATGTATACAATAAGTAAATTTGAGGAAATTATTACAATGACTTGTCAATAACGTAATGTGAAAAAACCAATCACTAGTAGAACTTCAATAAAAAGAAAAAAATTCTATATAAGAATTTTATCTCTCGGCCATCTTCTTTTCAGACGCCTCGTTGGATTATCGGGAATATAATGGGAAGCAAGTTAAGAGACTAGTGGATTATAAGGGGTATGGAGTTTACTATGAAAGCATAGGTATCGGGTTTCGGCTAAATCAGTAACGTATAGAACATTAAGGTCTTTTATAGATAAGTATATTTGTAACAAAGTAAGGAGCTTCAAGGATTTTTCGAAGGTTTTTGGATTGCAAAGATTGGATACGAGATGAATTAGATGAATTGTTTGGTGGATCCCCAAAGCTCAACTCCATATGTTCAAATAGCTCTGATAACTGTCATGTAAATGAGCCGTTTGTTATTAATCGGTAGGTTTGAAGGGCTGTCTAGTAAATGTTGAAGAAGTCAGGCATATACTAGCAGTTGATTGTTGTTTTAGTCTTGTATGGGGATCAACAGGGATCGATGGAATGTTATTACAGGATACTGTAGGGCAGGAAGTCCTTTTAAATTGAAAATTTTTATTCTCTATAATGCTATTAAAATCAGCAAACGTTATGTTATGTAAAAGAAAATCATGGCATGGGTTGGCTTGAGGGAGATATCATCTAGTGGTGTATTCTCCTGACCTGATTTATATCTATACGCTTGGAGATCTCCCATCCATCTCTTCTTCAGCCATCACCGTGTATATTTTCAACCGACTTCAAAAAAGAGGAGGTTCTCAACTCGTCTGTATTTTTTTTTTTTTTTTTGTATGTTACCCGATTACTCCGTCAATTCTGAATCAATTATGATGATTCTTTTTTAGATCGGTAGCGCATACTTTAGAGGTGGTCCCATAAAAAATATTTTGAAATCAACGCAGCACTTTTTAAGAAAAATCAAAATAACATGTCTTATAATCACTTATTAACTGTTTTTTTTGATTTTTCTTAAAAAGTGCTTAGTTTATTTCAAAATATTTTTTATAGGACCACCTCTAAAGTATGCCCCAGCGATCTAAAAAAGAATAATAAAAATTGATTCATAATTGACGGAGTAATCGCGTAACATAAACAAAAAAAATAAAATAAAAACTACAGACGAGTTGAGAACCTCCGTCAATTCTGAATCAATTTTGATGATTCTTTTTAAGATCGGTGGGGCATACTTCAGAGGTAGTAACATAAAAAATATTTTGAAATCAACGCAGCACCTTTTAAGAAAATTCAAAAAAACAGTTAATATTAACGAAAAGTTAAAATTGATATGCAAAGTGCAGAAAGGAGAAAGGAGTTGGGCATTTGTTGCTAGTGAATTCCGAATTCCGCGTAGTTCTCTTTCAATCGTCCTAAAGAATAAAGAAAAGATCGCCACTGGTGGAAAACGGTAAGTCTACTTTTAGGCACCCTCAGAAAAAAGCGCAATTCAGTTGAAAGTTATATGATAAATTGGTACCAGGTATTTAATTTTCTGTATCAATGATTTTATATGTATGTACAAACAACATACACATATCCACTAATGAAAAATATACGTAATGATATTTCAACTCCGATTTTGTGTTCAATTTTCCCAATTACATGAAGGTAAGTGAATGATAACCTCGATAAGTCTTTGTTTCGTAAGTCAAACCATTTTTCAGTGAAGCTTGAAGATCGAGAATTGACTGTATAAACAAAAATACACTCACCACTAAAAAGCGAAAAATAAAAATAATTTTTAGAGAAAAAACAAAACCGACTTCAAGATTAAACCTACATATACAAACTTGAACTAAAAAATCAAAAATAATATTTTAATTGCTTCAAAACAAAAACCATAAAACGAAAATCAACGAAATTATCGATACTTATACACCTATTCACAATTTATAATCAATTATTTTTGAGGTCGGGGCCAACCAAAACAAAACAGAAATTGAAAAAAAAATTATAATCGTAAGGATCCTCTCACTATTTCATCACCGCCACACCGCTGTCTCCGGCCATTCGAAGGCTTGTTGTAAAGGTAGAATTAAACTGCCCTTCTTGGCTAGCACCGACCCCAAAGATAACTGGTCATAAATTGTGAATAGGTATATAAGTATCGAAAATTTCGTTGATTTTCATTTAATGGTTTTTGTTTTGAAGCAATTAAAATATTATTTTTGATTTTTTAGTTCAAGTTTGTATATGTAGGTTTAATCTTGAAGTCGGTTTTGTTTTTTCTCTAAAAATTATTTTTTGTACAAGTCTGTTTACCTGTCCATTTAATTTATCGTGAAGTCGTAATAATTTCTCTGAGCAGTTAGGGATAGCTACTTCTAAAAGTAAGAAAAATATACTAATATTTATTACAAATAAATAAAGAATTGAAGGTTAAACATATAACTATAGTGTTACGATCATTCCAAAATTTTAAGAAATTTATTATATTTAACTTGACGATTTTAAATAACAAAAATACAATTCTCGAATGTTATAAAATTGAATTATCTGAAGATTCTTCTTCAAGATCTTGCGTACTAAACCACCTCTGCTTCTTTTCAATCCTTCCTTATCTTCAGATTCCAATCGAAAATTATTCCCAAATTCCGCAATGGTCCACATCCTGTTACAGATCTCCAGAGGCACTTCCAAAAAATCGACGCCTGACCTTCCAGGAGGATCGCCTTGACAGCACGTGCAGATTCGATAACTAACAAGCCCCTAACCTCATTTCAATAACATCCGATAACCTGAATTCAATATTTCCTTACAGTCTTAAACTTTCGCTAGAAAAAGACCGGTCGTTTGAAAACCAATTACAAATCATTTACTAAATTAGTACTTCTTCCGACTTACCTGAAAATGTTCATAGGAGGCAGATTTTACTTTTTGGGTATTCCGATACTGATAGTGTTAAAATGTTGGAGCACTATATTTTTTTTTTTCTATTTTTGGTTATTCTTACAAGGAGACGGTTTGACTTGTAACTCACAGATTTGAATGCCGATTTGTGTGGGTAGTAGGGATCTAAGTACCGTTACACAAGCATGTCTCCACAACTGACTGACCCGCACTACACCCACCAGTTCGATCATTACGCTTCACTTTGAGTTTACATATGTCGATAGTTCATTCCTATAACCTCACATGTAAACAATCACTTCTACAGTTTCGACTTAGATTGTGTTGTTTAGTGTGTTATATTCATATTTAGCCTTCTTAAATGTAAATAGGTAAAACAGAAGTTAACAACCTTAGTTTCATAAAGGATTAAGTGTTTTATCAATTCATGTTTTTTCATTTCCTCTTATCTAATGTGTAAAACTGTTACAAAGCTTAAGAAGATTAATTTCTACATGGATTTGGTGTTTTATATTTTTATATTTGTTGGATCAATTCAAGGGAGAAAATTTCAGTATACCAGGTATGCAAGTTTAAAATGTCGTTTATTTCTTAAAATATATACACAGTAATTTAAAAAAAAGTATAATATATTTTATTCAAACTACTGACCCTCGCTTTCTACACATTTTGTCCATCTCTCGGGCAATATATGGATACCATTCCAAAAGAATGCTTCATCTTTATTTGAAATCCATTCATCGAGCCATTTTCGTACGTTTTCGAAATTGTTGAAGTGTTGCTCCGCCAATGAGTGTCCCATCGATGAGAAGAGGTGATAATCAGAAGGCGCCAGGTCAGGTGAATACGGCGGGTGGGGTAGGAGTTCCCAACCAAGCGAAGAAATCGTTTTCTTAGTCAATCTGGCTGAATGTGCAGGAGCGTTATCATGCTGAAGAATGACTTTGGCGTGCCTGTGAGCCCATTCTGGGCGTTTTTCGATCAATGCGTGACTCAAATTGATCATTTGTTGTCGGTAGCGCTCGGTATTGACTGTTTCGCCGGGTTTGAGAAGCTCGTAGTAGACTACTCCCTTCTGATCCCACCACACACACAGCATTGTCTTCTTCCCAAAACGATCCGGTCTTGCACTCGATGTGGATGGTTGTCCTGGCGTTACCCATGATTTTTTTTCGTTTGGGATTCTGAAAATAAATCCATTTTTCATCGCCAGTTACAACTCGATGCAAAAAGCCCTTTCTTTCGTGGCGTAAAAGCAGCATTTCGCACACAGTTTTTCGTTTTTCCATCTGTCGTTCGTCCAATTCATGTGGAACCCATTTTCCAACCTTTTGAATCTTTCCCATAGCTCTCAGGCGATCGGAAATCGCTTGCCTAGTGACATTCAACTGTTCTGCCATCATTTGTTGGGTTTGGGTATTGTCTTCGTCTAATAAAGATTGCAATTCGAAGTCCTCAAACTTTTTTGGTCGATTTTCTCGTTTTTGATCAGTAACATAAGAGCACTGGACAAAATGAAAACAGGCAAAGCGCCAGGAGCAGACGGCATAGTGGCCGAAATGATAAAATACGGTGGCCCTGAACTGGAACGCAGTCTACAGGCTCTCTTCCAGAAAGTATGGGATGAGAAAAGGATCCCAAAAGAATGGGAAAATAACATCATATTCCCCATACACAAGAAAGGATCCCAGACTGAATGCTCGAACTACCGTCCTATTTGCTTAACATCAGTCATATACAAGTTGTATACCTCTATCCTGGAAGGCAGGCTGAGGCCAATGGTGGAACACCAAATAGGAGAAGAGCAAGCCGGGTTCAGACCAGGACGCCAAACCCAGGACCACATCTTCACATTGCGGAACATCCTCCAAAAGACGTGGGATCGAGACAAGAGCCTATATATCGCCTTCCTTGACCTCAAGTCAGCTTTTGATTCAGTCCCAAGAGAGGAAATTTGGGTGGCTCTCAAAAATAAAAACGTACCCAGGAGCCTGATAGAGGCCATCAAATCGAACTACCAGAACCCTAAGGGAATCGTTAGACTCAATGGGGCTGAATCTGGGTACTTTCATATAGCAAAGGGGGTTAAACAAGGTGACAGCTTGAGCCCTCTGCTATTCCTGCTATTTATGGATGAGATCGCAGCCATCTGTAAAAGAAGAACGGAGCGGACTTTCCTGGGACGAAGGAATCTAAGCCCAGTTGTTATACAGATGCTTCTCTACGCGGATGATGTCGTGCTGATCGCAGACTCAGTTGGGAAGTTACAGGAAGCGGTAACAGAATGGCAAGAAGAACTTCTCCGGAAAGGTATGAGGATCAACTCTGGGAAAAGTAAAATCCTACTAACTGGTAGGCGGCATGCAGACGTACATGTGCACTGCAACGGAGAGGAGATGGAGGTCGTGACGGACTTCACCTATCTCGGAACAGTGTTGGACGGTTCTGGTAAGCTGGACATAGAAGTATCCAATAGGATAAGCAAGGCTAATGCAGTGTACTACCAGATATGCAACACAGTAGTGGGAAAGCGAGAGGTGGGAAGGAACGTCAAGCTCCACATCTTCAAGTCGGTGTACATGCCGATATTACTGTACGGAGCTGAAAGCTGGATACTCACGGAGAAGCAGGAAAGCAGAGTTACCGCTGCTGAGATGAAGTACCTACGAAGAGTCGCAGGCAAGACAAGAAGAGAGTGCGTCCGCAACGAAAAAATAAGGCAGGAGCTAAATATGATCCCCCTCAAGGATGCCCTAGAAATCAGACAGTTGAGATGGTTCGGGCACGTGGTGCGTATGAAGGACCATCTAGACCCACTGAAGACGATGGAGTATGTGCCGGAAGGGAAAAGGCCGCGAGGACGACCCAGGAGGACTTATCTCCAATACATCGAACTCCTAACCAAGAAAAGAGGAAAGACCCTGGAACAAACTAAAACAATGGCGAGGGACCGCGACAAATTCAAATCCTGGCTGGAAGCTCCCCTACGCCGAGAGGCACCATAGGGAGAATGGAAAGAAGAAGAAGAAGATCAGTAACATCAAAATCACCACGTTTGAAACTTTGAAACCAACGTTCACATGTCCTGACGGTTGGAGCAACATCGCCATAAGTCTCAACAAGAATTCGATGACATTCAGATGCCTTTTTCTTTTGATTAAATAAGAAAATCATGACATGCCGCAAATGCTCTTTATTTGGCTTGAAATTAGACATTTTTAACACCAAAGAAAGGTATGATACGTCCACGTAAACGACTTAAAAACAACTGACTTTTGTAAACAAATGACTAACAAACAAAATAGCGTTTAGAGATAAGCAAATCCTTCAATAGGCTAAGAGCGCATTCTATTGGAATTAAAACGACATTTTAAACTTGCATACCTGGTACATATTTTGTGAATATATTCTTTCTCGTCCATACTTATTGCCCTAAAGTGAGACAGATTGTATTAATAATTTAATAAACCACATCGATCTAAATATAAATGTGAGATAGTATATGACAGTTTTCATATTTTCTTATTTTCACTTCCCTTGAGAAAATATAGCAGAAATTAACATCACAACTTTCGACAAGGATTTTGTGTTTTATATATTTAAAATTTGTTATTTACACCTCCCCGACATCAGAAAGTTTATCAGGAGTTAACTTTACTGGTGGTTTAGCATTATATTAATTTTGATTTAATTTATTATTAATTCAAAATTGATTTAGCGTCTTATATTTTGATATTTTCTTATTTCCACTTCATTATTTTCTTATTTCTCATTTTAATATCAGAAGGTAAACAGAAGTTAATATTACTTTGAACAGGGTTTTAAAGTTTCCTGAATAAAGGAGAATAACCTTTCCCCTCGAAAAGTAGAGACTAAAACGCCAAAATGAATCTGAACAAGGTTAGAATCGATAAAAGGGATTATAGGCGGGCGTAGGGGCTGGAGACCCACTTGCGGAACGGAACCGGGACCTATAATAGTGCAAAACTAGAGTTATAGCCGCCAATGAGCATTTGAAACCGGGGAAAAAAATAATTAAAATCACGTTTTATTTTATTTCTCAGGTCTCAGTGAAGATAGAGAAATAATTTTTTCACGCAAAATTGTATTTTTATATGATTTTTGAAATAACAATACTTTAAGGTATAAATAATAAGGTGTTTCCTACTTGGTGATTACTAGACACCCTTAGATTACCCTAAAAGATGAAAACATGACTCAAGGTTTTTTTATCTGACATTTCTTAAATCGTATAATAACATTTATATTATAATATGTACTCCAGCATCGTATCATATCTAAATTTATACAATCATATCTGTCGCCGGTGATGAAAAAAAAAAAAAAAAAAAAATGAGTGGGAAAACAAAAGAATAAATTTAAAGCTATATCAACGACATGTAGCTTCTTCCATATTTCTTAAATGTGCATGACGTCAACTATATGCCATTCCATCTCATACTTCACATCTTTCCTTATTCGTCTCATTAAAATTCGTATAAATTACAAGAATTTTCTTTTAGCATTTTAGTAAATGCATCTTAAAAAAAAACATAAGGAATGTGTTTCAAATGTCACATCATAACTTTTAACTAAAGCATAACTTGCATTGTATAATAAAAGTTCTTTATAAGAAATTTCCGATGCCATATTTTTTTCAGGCGTCTTATAGGTTTATCAGGATTACTATGGGAAAACTAGTTGAGAGACTAGTGATTTTGATTATAAAAAAATAAATCGACTGTTAATGTTAAATCATCGACGTATAGAGATCTTGATATCATTATTCGTCCGTTTATTTGTAACATAATAAGAAGCATTGGTTGATTTGAGAGATTAAGTAGATTGGATACTAAATGAATTGTGTGATTTAGTGTGGCCTAAAAGATCTTCAGAACTACAAATATGTTCATGACTATAGTGCATTTATTTCTTTATATTTGTTGAAGATTCTTTGTTACAGTTCATCATGGAACAGAAACTTGACTACTTACATTTTTTTTTTTTTTTAAAGAAGAAAAATGAACTTTATTCTGGGACAACTTGTCCCCTAAGAATAACAAATGAGTACAATACATAGAACGATCGTCTGGCTATGATAATTAATTATTATAAATAATAATAAAAACTATAATTATTGCACAGTTAAGAACTACAGGAAAACATATAATAAAAATAACCACTCCAGATGAAGGACATAAAAAAAAGTTTTAATTATTTTATTAGGTATTTTTTATTATTTAGATAGAAAAATATTTATTTAATTTTTATTAGTTTAATTTAATTCTTAGTTTATTCAATATACTATTTGAATTATTATTATATGAGTATGATAATGTGCATAATATTTGTAGTTGTATTAATGTTTGTATGTTATTTCATTGTACACAATATATAGCCGAACTTCTTTGTATAGGGCATGGCCCTGCTTACAAATAAAAAAAAAAATAAAATAAAATAAAAAAATAAAAATTGGTTAATAATTAAGTCATGAGTTACAAAATAAATGAAGAAATCTTGTAAAAGGGTACATCTTATGTATAATATTATAATGCATATAACATGAATATTCATGTTTTACATTTGCTCGGAAGATTGAAAATTAAGGAGGTAAAGAAATAGATGATGTTTAAAGGAAGTAACAGTGGTGCTTTTTCATATTGATATGGGCTATGAATTCCATATAGAGGAAACAGTTCGATGCGTAGGAGTGTACAGATTGATGGGTTGGGTTCTAGTATGTAAGAGGTGGATGGAGGAGCGCAGGGTAATGAGGTCATGAATATAGGTAGGTTTTTGGTTTTCAAGCATTAAAACATGAGTGCACCTAGGAAGTATTGACGTTGGAAACTGAGGTAAAGCCAACCAATTTCAGAATACCTGTGAGATATGTGAGAACGTCCCAAAAACAAATCTAATAAAACTGTTCATTAATCTTTTACATCTCATTTCAAGCTCACTAGACAGTCCTCCTTATAATATGAATCTGTAGTCAAGGTTGGGAAAAGCAAGAGATGATTAGTAATGAATCGCGGTAAGAATAACGCCTTAAAGTTTTCGAAGATAAATATATGCTTAGACTATTTGTCTCAAAAAATAATGAGCATACGGGGAACTTTAGAAGACTTCACAATGCGAAATATCGGAAGATTTATCTTAGTTCATGTAATAGCAGCGCAACGGTTAAAATAAGCTTTTAAAATCGTTGGATTTCATATTAGTGACAGAAACCAATAAAGGATAATCAGTTCCGTGCCGTCGGGTGAACGTACGATGGTTAAACCGAGATGTAGATGGGAGGATTGTGTCTGGGCTGATTTGGGATTATGTTTTGATGGGTTGGGTTGGAGGAATGTGTGTTGTCAGAGGTTGTTGATCGAGCCTTCGGGCCTAAGCCTTTTTATTATTATTATTAAGATTATTTTATAAATGACAACAGCAGTTACATTCAAGTAAATAGGTTATATTTTTTTACTAGACGATTAATTGCCTTCGAATCAACTCCTCATTCTATATCAGATTTTTTTTAAATTTTCAAGAGGCTTTGAATGATAAATGGTAACAGATCGTTAATAAACCCATTGAACAAGTTAAAGACTATTCGATAGCTTTTTGCTTTGAGTAATAGCAATGTGGTTCAAAAACATAATTTTATCTTTGAATAGCAGAAGCAGAAATTGCCCGCTTTTAACCTTAAAGTAAAAGAATGTTTTGATTTTATTATGTATCAGTTGATTTCGTTGAGCCATAGGTTAGTCTTAAAATTCTCTTTTCAATTACACAGGCCAACGATGAAAAACCTTTTTTTCTTAAAACACCTTATTATTCTGTTTTTTAGGGTGCTAAATCTAAATATGACACTTATTAAGCCGTGTCACCTACCATTTTTTTCACATTTGCACATCAATATATTAAATTTTTTGATTTATTACAGAATTTAACAGCTTTTATATACTACAAATAAAGTTGTAAAATAATTGGTGCTGGATATAGAAAATTTGGCAGCACTGCTGAAACAGATATAGATGAGCAAGATGATGAAGAGTTGCAATGTGCTACAGCAAATATATAGTCTAAACCAGGGGTGCTCAAACGGTCGATCGCGATCGACTAGTCGATCGCGAGTGCTTTTTGGGTAGATCTCGAGAAGAAAAAAAATTTTAATAAGTAGGTAGGTAACTAAACTACAAAAATGTATTACGTAATAAAATAACACTGCTTGCGGCAAAAGGTGGCTTTATCAAAGGAACGCGCGGCACTTGTCAAAGAAAAGCCGTGTTGTTTCTAGACGAGAGACAGTACAGTCTAGTTTCGGGCGGCGCGTTTGACGGGAACATTCGAGACTTTCGTTCACGCCGATATAAATGTTGCGCCTGCAGGAATTGGAGTCATTCTGAATTGTAACTTGATGGCGATCCTACGTCGATACAAAGTTTATTATTAAATAGTGGAAAATGAGTGCAGTGAAGAAATCTAAAACGTATCATTTTAATAAGGATTGGGAGGAAGAATTTTTCTTTTGTATGGTGAAGGGTAAGTGCATTTGTGTTATTTGTCGTGCGTCAGTTGCAATACCTAAGCGTGGTAACTTAGAGAGGCATCATAAAACGGTTCATAAAAACTGTGAAAAGGATTTTCCGCTACCGAGTGAATTAAGAAAACGAAAAGTAAGTGATTTGATATCTTGTTTGAAAAAAGAACAATCCATGTTCACAAGACCAGCCAAACAATCAAAAGCTGCTACGATCGCGTCATTTAAAATATCTCATATTTTGGCGAAACACAAGAAACCATTTGAAGATGGATCGGTGGTGAAGGAAGCATTTATTGAAGCGGGTGAGACTTTATTTGGAGATTTTAAAAATAAAACAGAAATCATGTCTGCTATTAGAGAACTTCAGTTATCTCGTCCGACTGTCACAAGGCGTATTGAAGTCATGAGTCAGGACATCGCAGATAAACTAAAACATGATATCATGGAATGTACATACTTTTCTTTACAGTTCGACGAATCCATCGATATGACAGACACTGCCCAGCTGTGTATTTTTATTCGGATGGTATTCAATGACATGTTGGCTAAGGAAGATTTTTTGACAATCATTCCTCTGAAGGGGAAGGCCCGTGGCGAAGATATATATGACGTTTTCTTCAATTTTGTAAAAAACTACGAGCTACCAATATATAAATTAGTGTGCATTACAACCGATGGAGCACCAGCAATGACTGGAAACAAAAACGGTTTTGTGGCATTGTGTCGAGCTAAGGAAGAATTCCCTTCATTTTTTTCATTCCATTGCATTATACATCAACAAGTTTTGTGTTCAAAAGTTTTAAACACGGAGGAAATTATGGGCATTGCAACAAAAATTGTGAATTCCATCCGTGCACGTAGCTTGCAACGGCGGCTCTTTCAGTTGCAGTTGGAAGATAGGGAGTCAGCTGAACACACTGATTTAGTTCTTCACACGGACGTCAGGTGGTTGAGTCGCGGAAAATTCCTAGAAAGGTTTCAAGAATTATTGCCCGAAATAACAGCTTTTCTAGACGAAAGAGGTGATGACACTCAGATTTTGAAAAACGAAAAATGGCTAAATGATTTGGCATTTTTGACTGACATCACAATGCACTTAAACACCGTTAACTTGGAGCTTCAAGGTAAAGGAAAAACTATTATTGAGATGATTAGCGCAGTAAACTCATTCAAAAGTAAATTGCAACTTATGATAGATCAACTGAAAAGAAAGGATCTGAAACATTTTCCGTCTTTGAAAGCAAGGATTCCTCAGTTGAATTATGATACGTATGAGGCTGAATTATCAAATATTTTGGGACAATTCGAAATGCGTTTTTATGATTGCAGTAAATTGGAAAATATAGCATCATTTATGAGTTATCCTTTTTCATGTAAAAACATTGAGGAATTAGCCACTGAAATAGCAAGTCAGTTTAATATGAACTCATGTTCTGTTGAAAATGAGTTGGTGCAGATTATATCAGATATACATCTCAAAGCTACAGCATCTGATACAAATTTCTGGTGTTTTTTATATCTGAAGATAAATATCCGAATGTAAGGCAAATCGCCCTTCAACTGACGGCATTTTTCGGGTCAACTTACTTGTGCGAGTCTGCATTTTCTGAAATGAAGATAATTAAGTCAAAATATCGCAATCGACTAACTGACGATCATATGTCATCATGCTTGAGATTAGCACTCAGTGGTTACGTACCATCTTATGAAAAGTATGCTGAGGACATGCAGTGCCACGCTTCAACATCCAAAGCCACTCCTTAGTTAAGTTTAACACCATATGTAACTCTTTTGTTTTGTAACAACAAATAAACTCGCAATTTTGAATAACTATGAGTTTTTTCATTGATATTGTAGAGAAGAACCTAACTAAACCTAACCCAAACCTTGACTAAAATAATGTACCTATATTGTGCAGAAAGCTAATATCTATATATGCTACGGTACACCCTACCTAGGTAGGTAGGGTGTATCGTGTATGTACGACAACCCTGCATCACACACACTTGCAGTCTCAGAGTCGATCGTAAGTAGTCTAAAAATATTGAGGTAGATCGCCAGCAGTTCAAGTTTGAGCACCCCTGGTCTAAACTCTTTACTCAGATTGAGCTTAACGACTTAGTTTGGGATCTTGGGTTAACAAAAGAAAAAGCTGAATTGCTTGGTTCTAGATTAAAAGAAAAGAACTTGTTGGCAGTCGGAACTAGCATATATGTGTATTGGAGGAGAGAGCAGCAGTTTTCGAAATTTTTTTGAACTAGAAGGTGATTTAGTGTACTGCTCAGACATTCCAGGTCTGATCAAAGAGTTTGGTGTTGAATACAAAAAAGAAGACTGGAGGCTGTTAATTGATTCTTCCAAAACTAGTTTAAAAGATGTTTTATTACAAAATAGTAACACTTATGCATCTATACCTGTTGGCCATTCTGTACATATGAAAGAGAGCTATGAAAACCTAAAAATAGTGTTGAATAAAATTGGCTATTCGGCTCATGGTTGGATGATATGTGGTGACTTGAAAGTAACTTGCATGTTTTTTGTGGGAATGGGACAGTAGAGCAAGGGATCAACATTGGTGCAGAAAGAACTGGCCTGCGAGGGAGTCTTTAAAACCCGGCGAGAAGAACATTCTCCGCAAAAACCTTGTAGATCCTAGAAACATTCTCTTACCCACCTCTACATATAATACCTTATGAAACAGTTATATAATGCGTTATATTTATATGAACCAGTTATATATGCTTTTTTAAATTATATAAAAAAAGTAAATTTCTCAAAAACTATGGGTGATAGAAAAAAAAACTAAGACTAGATTTGGATTCAGCAAACAAAATCTATTAAAATCAGCTATTAAAGTAAAAAAGGTTTCTCAAAAACATTTTAACCTGTGTAATTAGAATGATTTTAAATTTGCTATAGTAATTAATTATTTATTTATAGAGCTTCTTATCGTTTTTTTTTCATTTTTAATATAGTGAAATTGAAGCTATTAAACACCTGATATTTACCTGGGAGATAGCCATACGGACAGGTAAGACATTCCTTGCCTTAGTCCCCCAGATTTTGGAACAGCTTTTGGGGGCTTAGTCCATCTGAGCCGTTAAGAAAGAAAAAAAAAATTATTTTCTTCTCTCCCTGACCTTAAGGCGGATTACCGGCACAAAAGTGGGATCATCTGCAAAAACTCACGTCCTTCTTGATTTCATCCCCACATGTTGCAAAGTATTTTCTAATATTAACTTCCTCTCTGATAACTATTATAGTTATTGCATGTTTCAATCGTACTTGCATTATTTATGTAATGTTGAAGTTTTAAATACATAAATAGATGATCACAGAGAACAAGTTTTTTATTCAAACTTTGAACTTTTACCGTAAATCCAGTTCATGAAAAAATATATTTTGCAGACATCAATGCCAGAAAAGTCGTGGATTTATTGTTTATTTTAAATAAATTTATTGAGTCATTCCAGGATTTTTTTTAGCTTCTCGAATATTCACCAGAACTTGCCAATTTATTCACCGGACTTAACTGACTTTATTCACACCTTCCTTGTTATAAATAATGGTTTTTATTACGTTTAAGTTGGTATTCTTCTCTTATATTTTCTTCTATTACAAATATCTTTTAAATGTAGGTCTTACGGAAATGTACGTAGATACTTTAAAAACCATATGGAAATGTGCTTATTACAACGGAAAATAAAAAATAATTGTTTAAAATATAATTATGGGTGAAAGAAAACTAATAAAATAAGAAAATGGAGTGTTTTATTACAACTTTTCTTTTTGTTAATCATATTATCAATTAAAGCCATTGGTGAAAGAATATGTTTACTCACTTTTATTAAAATGTTCAGGGGAAGGATTTTAGCGTTACAGTCATTTTAGCGTGGAACGTTTTCGGATTTTCGTATTTTCTTTATAAAATTGTTCCTATTTATCATCCCTTCTTTATTTTGTTCATACGGCTAACCATACTCTAACGGTTTTATATAAATCTGTTGATAACTAGCTAAAGAAAAAAAAAAATCATTCTCTTGAGTTGTCCCATCTCTTAAAGTGTATTTTAAGCTAATTCGCCCTATGTGTTTGAGCCTCTTATAGTTCTTAATGTTATACGGAGAATAATGTTCACTTTTAGAAAATAATCTATTTAAATTCTACATTTCTGAAATGCTGAAATTCGCTCAGAACATTGAAATTCAACAATGGCGGTAAAAAGAACAGATTTTCACATTGTTTTCTTCTCTTTTTATTTGGTTTTCTTTTTCTTTGTATTACTTTCTTTGATTTTTCTTTTTTTTTGTTTCTGATTTTATAATCGGTAATGCTATTAAATTAAATCTGTTGATAACTCGTTGCTAAAGAAAAAAACAATCATTCTCTTGAGCTAACCCATATTTTATTGCGTATTGTAAGCTAATTCGCCTTATCTATTGACATATGTGTGTACTAAAACGATAACTGCAAGTGCGATAACGTGAACGCAAGAAAAGAAAATAATTTTGGAAAAAAGTGATCTAAGGCCTTCTTTCACCACTGCTTCGATTGTTTATGGAACAATGGCAGGAAAACTACATGTCATTCCAGTGCACTTAACTCATTTCGGATATTTTTCGACTCACCAACTTATACTTTTTGTCCACCAACATATACCTTGTATTTTATTTTAGGAGTATCTGGTCATAACTATCTTGTCAGGGTTTCAGGATTTTTTGTTGTCTAGTAATTAATGCTGATAAAAAGATATATATGGTTAGTAAGAGAAACGATGAAAATTTCTGTGATATAGATGGTTCAGGAATTAATAAGCAATTTAAATATCTGGGGTCTACAATATCTTAGAAATATGAAATTCAAGGTGAAATAAAAAATGCTAGAAACGCCTTTTATTTATTCTGGTTATTATTATCTCAATACATTTTTTTTTTAAATAAAAAATAAAATAAAAACGCCATACATCAATCATTTTTTATCTCATTTAAAAACTCACGATCTTTTTTATTCCGTTATTTACGCATAAACAAACAAATCCGTAAGGTCAGATCGTATTAGTTTTCTTTTCTTTTTTTCCCAGGCCGTAAAATTCCGTGGATTAGTTCATTCATATGCGTATTGGACATCATAGTGCGTATAAACAAGGTCGTTCCCTTATACTTTATGGCATTTAAAACACGGCGTATGACATTTCGAGATGATTCTCAGAAATAAATTAAATCTTAAATCTTAATTTTCTCACGCATTTTAAATTCAGTGTTTCTTCTTTTGTTTCCTCATTACAATAAATTAATCCTAATGAATGAAACCGTACCAAATCCTAAGAAATGAAATTTCATTTTACGAACAGCTGAAGTAATAGTAGATTGTTATTGTTATTGTAATTTTTAATTAAACAAGATAATTAAATTTGAATGTCATTCATATTATTGATCGCTGTCATATTTTTTTTAATTTTCGATTCTTGTACCATTACCAAGACATCGATTCTGAATTCTCGATATTGATATCTCAATTTCGGAAATAAATTTCTATGCCATAAAATGTTCTAGTTTAGAGCAAAAAATGCACACCAATTCTATTAAACACAAAAATTAATACTATAGAACAGAATAGAATAGAAAATAGACTTTATTCTGTGACGATGTCCCCTAGGAATAATATAATGAACATAAATAAATACAACGAGTCTAGCTTTCATAAGATGAAATAAAATAAATTAACAATCTGGTTAACTATTTACAATTTTACAAATAAAGAACAAAAACAGACACAGATGAAATAAAAATTACAAAAATCCAATACCATAATTGTAGGAGAAAATAAAAACCCATGTACATCTACTGAATGATTTTTTTTTTTTTAACGAGGTTTTGCTAGTTAGTATTCTGGAGGAAAAGGAGGTATTGAAAGAGAAGGGATTTAAATGTGGACAGAGATGGAGCATTACTAATGTATTAAATATATATATTATTTAATCTTTCTTGTTATTACCTTATTCAAGGAAGTTCCAATGTCCTATATTACTTCAACGCTCACCATTTTTCGAAACAACTATCCATAAAACTGAAAATCTCACAAAAACTTGAAAATTTGAATTTTCGAATGTTATGTTAAAAGTAATGATTTCGATTTCATAGACAAATTTACTTTTAAAACCGAAAAAACATGGTGTTCTCATTTAGCGCACAAATCAAATACTTGTGTAAATAAAACAATACTCATCTGTCCATAATATTCACCTCAAAAAGTGGTATTCTTCAATATCATCTACATTCAGAAGCTAACGGCCAAATCAAGGTCTATGTTCATTATCATTGAGTTTTAAACCTTACATTGAAAATCTAATAAAATAAATCCTAAATAATAATAATAAGTAAATAAATGGAATAATATAAGATCCTTTGATCCGGTGTCGCTTTATTGACAGTTTTCCTTTATTTTCTATTAAACAATAATTTTATTCTTTGCTTTTTATTCCAATGAAGAGTTTATTTTTTAAAAAAACGCGAATTTCCACTAAGGAATTGTCATAAGGTTTTTTTTTTACACAAGTAACTGATTTGTATGCCAAATGAGAACACCATGTTTTTTTTCGGTTTTAAAAAATATATTTGTCCATGAAGTCGAAACAGAATCATTACATTTAACATATCATTCGAAAGCTAATTAAATTTTACAAGTTTTTGTAAGATTTGCATTTTTTTCGAAAAACGACAAGCGTTGAAATAATATAAGACATTGTAACTTCCCTAAATAAGGTGAAGATCAAGTTGTTCTTAAGGTCGGAACTTTGTAAAATTCAAGGTTATATGTACTCTGATAGAAAATTTAACGCTAAATCTGAAAATGTGGTCAACATTTGGAAAATATTTAAACAAAGTAGAAATATTACAGCTTTTATAATAAAAAAAAAACAGTCTTTGATTTATCGTATATCTGCAACGGATTGGTATAGTAAGGTAAGGTCTGCGGCACTTTTCCTTATTTTTGATTTAGTTTCCCTCAATACTTTGGTTTACGCTAAGGGGTACTATCCCAGTATAATTTAATATTCAGACAATTTACTAAAACAAGCATTCATTTTTTTTATTATTATTATTTTTTAGTCTTTATTTAAAGTTAATTGAATTTGGTCATTATTTTACAAAAAACATTCACTGAATACAGTAGATGAGAGGATTCTCTGATATGATAGTGAATACATATCTGCCACATTTTGTTATTTAAATTATGCATAGATCCTTGTGAATATTAGTAATTGCTCAATTTCCGAAATCTGCTATGATGTATGCTGATATTTTTCATGATTTTCCATGAAAAATAGTTTCTTTATCCTAGTATACTTTGTATGTTTTCAGTGTATGAGAACAGAGCTTAACAATGAAACATCGATTCATTTTTATGCTGAGTTGGAAGAAGGTAAAAAAAAAATTCATAAATAAATAACTCTTTTATAAGAATACCGTTTATGGCAGAACGAGGATAAATATGGAATCTCTAATATAGACATTATTCAAAGTGACAGCTTTGGTATTCATGGCGTTTAAATAAAAATAAAAAGACGGCATTACTTCGATATGTAATATTAAACATACGATTAAAAGAAAACAAAA